>JBBPRK010000577.1:0-20631 GCA_038093075.1 Boletus patriciae | reverse complement strand
ATGAGAGGGGGGTGAGGAGAAAGGGATGAGGGGGGGATGAGGGGGGGGTGAGAAGGAGAGGGTTGAGGAGGAGGGGGATGAGGAAGGGGATGAGGAGGGGGGTGAGGGGGGGATGAGGGGGGGGTGAGAAGGAGAGGGTTGAGGAGGAGGGGGATGAGGAAGGGGATGAGGAGGGGGGTGAGGAGGGGGGGATGAGAGGGGGGGTGAGGAGAAAGGGAAGAGGGTTGGTGAGAAGGAGGGGGTGAAGGGGAGGTGAAGAGAAGAAAGGGGTGATGAGAAGTAGGAGGGGGGTGATGAGAAGGGATAAGAGAGGGGTGGTAAGAACTTAAGGACTGAGAAAAGGGGGTGATAAGGCAGGATGATGGATGATGAGGAGCTATGCCTTTTCCCACTGGGTCATATACACCTTGTGTTTGATAGTAGTAAGGATGGTCATATGACTTTGAACATATTATACTTTGTCTGATGCTTAAGGTTAAGCATAGTACCATACAGCTAGTTTCATAGTGGGGTACCTAGTGTTAAGTTGTGTATATAAGATTAGGATTATAAATACAGTACAAATACAAATATATACAATAATTTAAGTAAATAAAGATTAATAATAATCAATAACAATAAACATACAAATATACTTTTAATTGTATATCAGGTTCTGCTTACATCATCTAGGCCAGTCTAGGAGGGACTAGGATAGACTGTCCTAGACTAGGACAGAACTAGCCAGTTGGTAACCTTCCTAGGAGAGCTGGGAGAGCTGGAAGTCTATCCAGCTCTGGATAGTCCTAGACAGCTGAGGGCTGGTTTGCTGATGAGTCGGCAGGATCTGATCCGACATCAGTATCATTTGTACTTGGCATTTGTATTTTGCATAATCCGTTGCAGCACAACAGCAACTACCAAGCAAGGTATCTGCCATAATTATACCAACAGGACGGTGTCACGTGTGTCCTGTGAACCATGGGTCCGAACCACATGCACGACACAGCTACGTGCCGCAATCAAATCTAGGTGGAGATTCAACACGCTCACGCTCACACTTTCTTGTCAGCTATCGCAGCATCCTCAACACAGACCCAGCCATGCTCTGCATGGGAGGCAAAACATGCACGAGTGAGAAAAACACTGGAAGTGGCCGTTGTAGAGTACAGACGACGTTACTGACAGGTGCCGCCCCTGAGTTTTGACAAGTGGTGCGTCCTTCCGACTTGAGATGTGGATGTGGTAGGTGATCGCTGTATAGGTGGGACTATGTCGTCAGACACCATGTCCAGCTGCCCGACGAGTATGACGAGATATTTGAGGACATTGAACTGTTTTGGGGGATTGATCCACACAACCTGGCGCACATGCAGGAGGAACTCAAGAAGCATGACGGTGCCATCACAGTCCAAAAGACGGACACGCATCCTCGCATCGAAGTCGTTCATTCCACCCTCCCACAAGACAGACAACACCTGCTGGCCGGTATCGACAACCATGGTTGCCCGTGTAGTAGATGCCAGGCTTTGACGCCAGCCATGTAGTTTGATAGCGCTGAACCGGAGGTGCCCCCAGCGCAACTGGAGAGGAAAGCTAGTAGCAGCGCTCGTGAGACTGGGCAGCGCTCATGATCTGGGATGGGTCCGTTGAGGTCGCAGTATACGTGGTACGTGAGTAGGGCGTTGCCATATAGGGCTTTGGTACTGTCTGCCCAAGCGACTCCAAGAACGCCTAAGATGCGGTTGAGGGCGCTGTCAGATACGGTCGTGGGTGGGGCATTGCTCATTGCCCTTGTGGAAGGTACATACAGATGGTATCCATAGGCAAAGCCTATCTTTGGCTAGACAGTGAGGGCAGTTCGGGGAGGGTAGAGGGCACAGGTTGGGGAGGTATGGTCGTGGTTTGGGCGCTGTGGAGGATGACCCATTGGCGTCGGCGGGAGATGGTAGCGGGGAGTCGAAATGGGCGGGGCTAGAGTCTATTGTCCTGGAGGACATTGAGGACCAACTCGTCCTCGAGCTGGGCCTCTGCTCTAGTTCTCCTGGTGGCCTCCTACTGAGCGCACCGCTCGTTGAAGATCCTGGTGGCGCAAGCAGAGTACTTTCCTTCCTCGAGGTGTCTGAGTTCACGGGCTGACAGTGGGTCGGTAGTGTCCGAGAGGAATTCTCTAAGATGCTCAGGGAGCGGAATGGCTGGGAGTAGGAGACACTCTGGGTCGTAGAGTCCTCTGGAGGGCCTGTCCACTGGGTTGTTGCTACTGGGGACGTAGCATGTTGCGGCACTGCAGGTACGACGGGCCAGGTCAAGGAAAGAGTGGATATGTTTGAATATAGTGTTGACGGCTCGGTTGCGGTGTCTGCCGACGTGCTAGCCTTCGATGATGCCAGTGTTTCGCTGTGGAGAATGACATGGTTACTGTCGGGAAGGATGGAGTCAAGAGTGCAGATAAGGAGCTCAAAGGCGATGGCCTCGACCCAACCAATGTCCCTGGGTCCGTGGAGGGAACGCCAGTCTGCAGGAAGACGCCAGGCGCGCCAGCGGTTCCCAATGGTGATACCAATTCCAACACCAGAACTGGCATCAGAATAGGCATTGGGGTTGAGGAAAGTGGGTGGGGAGAAAATTGAACGTGTGACGGTTCCGCCACATAGTTTGTCCCTCCACCAGTGTAGGTCCTTTTCAATCCTTTTATCAGGGCAGTTGGGGATGAATGGCCGTTTGGTGCATATTGCCAGCATGCTTTCGAACCCTGTTAGGTAGGCTCGACCCTGAGGGAGTATAGACGCTGCGTGCAGTAGCTTTCCGTAAAGCCCCTGCACGTGTTTGAGGGTGTGTGCTCGCCTCGCTAGCCACTCGTTGATTTCGTTTGTGTACTTTGCGATTTTGGTGGGGCTGAGTGCTACTGTTCGCCAGTCCAGGTTCCATACAAAACCAATGTAGATGGTGGAAGCAGCGAAGGGCTGGTCTTTGGATGCCTCCCACAGGATTCCAAGATCACGGGAGATTTCATCTATATTGGTGATGCTGTATGTGAAACGGGCGTCCTCAATTGATCAAGGGGATCTGTTGGAGAGATCTTGTATGGAAAAGGTATAGCTTTCGCTGGATTCCTCTATCGAGCCGTCGGCATGTTCAGCGCCCACGTATCAGACTCTCAAGGCTGTGTGTCTCATTCCGGTCTGCATAGCATCTGAGTGCCAACGTTTCCTGTCTGCGTTGTACCCTTGTAGGTGTACTCGCGGGATGCGGAAGAAAATGTGGTCATCGACCCACTTGTCCAGTGGGCCGATGCCATTGGCTCACAGTATTTCTGCACCTGCATCTGCCATTTGTCCATAGGCTCCACAGGATGGCGATGCGCTGAATGCAACGCATGTGTCTATGCATGCTGTCGTATCGGATGTCTGCACTACTGCTGCTGGCCATTGTAACTCGTGCAAAGGTATTGTTCAGTATGCTTCCACTACATCGCGTGTGGCGACTTGTGAACCAGCGGGGAGGCGTGAGATTAGGAGATATATTATTGAGCATTTTCCCCAGGTGCACGGGAAGAACTCTTCCATGACGGCCTGGTTGATGGAAGGGTTAGGGAAACAAGGTGATACTTCAATGGGGAATGAGAAGTTTTGAATTAAGCAGAATTTGCCCGGCTTTCCGGGATTTGGTATTAACGAGAGGGGCGAGGTTTGGAATGGGCCTAGGGAGGCTTCTATCCTCGAGAAAGGGAAGGGTCCTATGTATCGACCTTTAGCTAATTCCTTATTCACAATGTCCCTGAATTCAGGTTCATAAACAGCAAGGGAGGTACTATTCGGGGGGGTTTGTACACTGGAAAGCGCGGGATATCCTACAATGAAACCATGGTGTAAACCGGCTGGGATGGATGGGAAGCGATCAATCAGACCCGTCTGCTTGAGCTCGAGCTTCCAGGTGTTGGCTCTATAAGGTGTTTGAGGCTGCCACCTTCTGCGCTCTAGGGCATGAGCTAGCGCCGTGTGTGAAACCTCCACAACCTGAGCATGCATGCATGTTGTCATGTTTTTCGTGGCATCCATTTTCATGCTGCTACATGCTGCATAGGATGACGCTGGTGTCTTTGACCCGAAGTGCTTTGTTGAAACGTTTGACGAAAGTGTCGAATTGATTGTTCCAGGTTCGCTTTGCCGCACAGAAAATGACAGGCACAGAGTGCTTGTGCCTGCAGAGGCAGACAGCACAGATGGGCAGGGGGCCGCTTGGGAAGGTTGGGGGCTCATGCGTGGTGTGGCTCGGGGAGGCGGTGGATGACTGGGAGTCGCTGTGAAAGGAGCATGGGCGTTTGGGAAGGGACATGTCCATATGTTCCCTGGATGGTGGTGAAATGGGTCGTTTGGAGAAACTGGGCCCGTGCAAGTGCACTGCCTTGGTGAAGGCGTTGGGGGTGGGGGTATGACCCGAGAACGATGAAAAATGTTCATTGACCTGATGTGATGCACTGATCGTTGTGGTATACACGGGTGTGATCAGGTGCATGAGGACAGGGTTACGACACGTCGGGGTATTGTGGGAGACAGGATAAACGATGCGTCGGGGTTTGTGCACACACCCGATAAGTGAGGTCAGGTGCGGCGAGCAGTTGTGCATATAGCACCATGGAGAGTGTCCATTTGACCGTGGGGGTGTCAAAGGAGATTGGAAAGGTATGGCCCGTGTCCCGATGGTGGTCCGCATGGGAATAGCGCCCACGTGCGGCATCAGGATGGGATGAAGTGTTGGGAGCAGATATGGCAAGGAGAGAGGAGAGAGGGATTGAAGGGATAGCGAGGTTAGCCAAGTTGTTAAAGGGAGAGGGGGGGGACAGACCATTCACACTGCTTTGATCTTGGAGGTGTACGCATTGTTGAGCAGCTCCTGATGGTAGTCATTCAATTGACCCACGTGTAGAGGAATTAGACAGAAGGCATCTGGCATCCCGAGCGTTTTGTGCCAATCTCTACGAACTCTTCCTTGGTAGAGGAGGAGGGCACGCTTACGGTACTTGCTCGGGTCATGCCTCCAGTCGTGACTCTCAATGGTTAGCCAGAACAGCCTGACCATGTCTCGGCATTCTGCCGGCCAGTCTTGTTGACGCATGGCATTCAACATTCTATAATTTGCTTCTCCGAACTCTTCCCATGAGAGCGCTTTGTCCTTGATCTTGTGTTTTTTGGTATTGATGGACGCACTGGTTTGGAATGTTGGACCCTTGTCTGTCTGGACTAGGGTGAGTAGGTCCTCATCTCCTGACCTGTCCTCTTCTGCCTCTCAAATGCCTTTGTTAGTGAAAAGGTAGAGGGGACGTAATCTCCTTTCCACAGCTTAGTGAGTGCGTGTTGCGACGAAAGGAGGAGCGCCATGGAGGGAAGAGGCCTGTCGGGTATCGGAGTGAACTTATTCTTGTATTTCTTTTTCTCTTCCTTCTTCGCCTCCTCCTCTTCTTCGAGTTGTAGGACATGTTGTTGCTCCTCTGCCAGCTCTGCTTGCTCGCGGTGTTGTCTTTCTTCCTCTGCGCTGGCTTCGTGTTGATTTTCCCAGTTCTCTATGTTCCTGGTGTGGTGTATGGTCCATAGGGACCTGAGAATTTCTACTGCTTCCTGGTCTGTCTTACCGTCTACTGTAAAAACGAGTCTCTCGTCGTCGAATTCCGGGAGTGCGTAATCCAGACACCGTTCCTGAGTGGGGTCTGCCATTGCTTATGGTGTAGGGAATGAAGAAGGGCCCAGGGATGGGTAAGGTGACAACGAACAGAAAGGAAACCAGCGAGCGAGGTGCTGCGCGAGCTGGCGAAGGTGGCGGGAAGAAGAAGAAGGCGTGCTGCCTTGCTTAGCTTCCGTGCAGACCTCATCCATATGCCACTTCGTGCCTCCGCTTACGTGGGATACCATTTTGGCACTGAAGGCTGAGAGCTTATCCTTCCATTACATGCAGCAGGAGCCAATACAGGGAGCATCTGCTTCTGTACCCAAGTTGAGGTCACCTCTGACAAAAGCACTGGGTATAGTAAGTACATGTGTAGCAAATTGTGTCTTCCATTGAACTTTCTGTCGATAGACCACCTAGTTGTCAACAAACCCCCACGAAAGTGATCCTCCTCACAATAACCATTCTCTAATGGAAAGTAAAGTGCTGTACAGCGACTATCACTTCTCCTATAGAGGGGGTACAGCCTGTGGTAACCACGAGCAGTACTGCAGAGGAAGAGTCTTGTAAGAGAGACTTACTGGACAGGTGGCTTGAGTGTAATGTGAGAGGAGCGAGTGCGGAAAAACTTATATTATTAGGAGGGATAGGCCACTTCTTATATACTGGAACGAGTGAGGGCGCAGCCTCACTCTCTGTATGGTAATACCAAATACAGTAGTCTTTATCTCTGGATAAGAGATAAGAGCACATTATGCTATAGGTTCCCTAAATAGCAGGATAAGAGGGAGTTATGCTATAGGCTCCCTATGAATAGCTTATCTATGATGTCATAGATAAGGAGATAAGAACCTGACTCATAATGTCATCATGATTATGTAAGACGTCTAGACCCGGCTGTAATGGAAGAGCAGAAATAGAACAGGCTAAACTTAGCGTCTTATCATATCTAATCTCAATATTCTCCCCATCACTGTGCCTCTTTTCGCATATTCACTGCAATATATTTCAATAGCCAGTCAGTTCCTTTGAGTTCATGTATGATCTCGACACCTTGTATGTACTATCAATAATATACTTTCCCCTTGTCTGTGGGGTGTAGCATTCTTTGTTTCTGACTCATTTCATCTGTACTGTACAGCTTGCTTCCTTTAGTTCCCTCATTCCTAACCTGTAAGTAAAGTGATATTCCTACACATTTTTATGGAAACCCTCTTTATGATTGTAGTGTAAAACAACAATCCCAACTGTAGTGGGACAGCCAGGAAATGTATGGGGGTCTGAGGTGCCATAGGCTCATCCTCCAAGAGGATCCTAAACACAGGTCAGTGATGGCTCAGGCGAAAGGGGAGAGGAGGAGAAGATGTTTACAAGGTGGCCGAAGGTAGGCCGGACCGCAGGAAAGTGAACCAGTCGAGTACTGGTCAGTCGGGAGTGCAGGAGATGGTTGAAAAGCCCTGTAGTGGACTCGGATATGTGGTAAGATGAAGGGGAAAGTATCCAAGGCTCGTGGAATCGAATAGGTGCGGAAAGATGCATTCGAAATGCGAAGTACAAACTCTTTATGGTCCAGGAGTTGTCCAGGACTGTGTAGCTGCCACCATGATCCTCTCCATGGCAACCATCCCAACCACAGTGGCTGCCTGGATCAAACAAGCCAAGACATTCCATGCGCAAAAGATGTGTATCCTTGCTTTGAAAGGAGGAAGACTCCCTTTCTCCTCATACTCGTCCACCCCTCGAACCCCCTCTGACCCGAACGCCATGGACGTCGACGCCATCACCCTGTCTAAACTCACTCCCACTGAAAGAGCCAAATGCATCCGTGAGGGAAAGTGCTTTCATTGCCAACGCCCTGGCCACAATGCCTCCCAATGCAAAAAAGACAAAGACTCACGCCCTCAGACCATCCACGCTGCCAAAACTAATTCCTCCTCCTCAACCCCCCCACCTGTCAACACCAAAGTCCCTTCCCCCATCGATGTCTTTGTCAACTCATTAAAGACCCAAGGGAAAAATGAAGCCGAAATCCTCCAAGTCCTCCAGATGTGCTTCGAAGAACCCAAGGAGGAAATCGCTGTTGTTTCCACCCTAGACCAGGATTTTTGAAACGGGAAGCTACCTCGACATTGCCTTCCCAGTCCCTATCCCATGTACTAGTAGCCTCTGATAATGAAAGAACCCTTCGCTTCCCTGTCAAGTTACTCCTTGGAAAACAAACTGTCGAAACAACCGCTTTGATTGACTCCGGAGCCACTGGAAACTTTATTGACCTCGGTCTTCTATCACTTGCAAATTTCCCCCTGAAAAGAATGTCTCAACCCATACGTGCTTTCAACGTCAATGGCTCCCTCAATAAACGAGGTACTATTATGTGGAAAGTGTCCACTCGCATGCAGCTCTCCAAGGAACCCGAAAATATAGAATTGATGGTGGTGGGATTAGGACATCGTCAAATCATCCTGGGAATGCCCTGGCTGAAAACCTGGAATCCTCGTATCGACTGGAAGTCCCACTCTCTCTCCTTCCCTACTTCACCCCCCATAGACTATGATGAACACATTCTACCCCAACGATATCTGCTTTGTTGGCTAGGCCTCAATGTAGATCGAGAACTGTCATCCCTATACAACCAACGGTACTCTTCTAAGGTCGATGCGTCTCCTCGTGAGTACCTCCCTCAAGAAGACCCGCTTGAAGAATCTATCCAACAAATCACCTTGTCCACCCAACTCGCCCAAGACGCCAAGGTCTCCGAAATCTCTTTACCCACATGGTGCAAAGACTTCAAAGATGTATTCTCTGAGAAAACATACGATGTCCTCCCTCCCCATCGCCCCTATGACCACACCATTGACCTTAAACCGTCCTTTGTACCCAAAATCGCTAAGGTTTACCCTCTAAATCCTAAGGAGAAGGAAGCCTGTCAAGCCTTTGTCGAGGAACACCTTAAAACCGGGCGCATCCTTCCATCCAAATCCCCCCAGGCAGCACCATTCTTTTTTGTCCCAAAAAAAGATGGCTCTCTTTGCCCTTGTCAAGACTATCGATACTTGAATTCCCATACTGTTCGGAACACCTACCCCCTACCACTTATCCCCGAACTCATCGACAACATGAAAGATTCCACCCTGTTCACCAAATTTGACATCTGTTGGGGGTACAACAACATCCGAATTCGGGAAACAGACCAATGGAAGGCTGCATTCATCACTCCTTTTGGACTCTTTGAACCCACAGTTATGTTCTTCGGGTTCTGCAATGCCCCACCCACATTCCAAGTGTTTATGAACCACATCTTTGCCAATATGATTGCTGAACGATGGCTTAAAATCTACATGGATGATCTTGGCATCCACACTCAAGGAGATTTAGCTCTCCACCATGAACGCACCCGACATGTACTCCTCCGCCCCTGCGAACATGGGCTCTCTCTGAAACTCTCCAAATGCCTCTTCAATGCTCCCAAGATGGAGTTCCTCAGCATGATCATTGGCCAAGGACTGATCATGATGGACCCTGTCAAATTAACCACCATTCGTGACTGGAAACCACCCGCTTCCATCAAGGGTATTCGCTCATTCTTAGGATTCGCAAATTTCTATCCCAAATTTATCCCAAATTTCTCGCATGTTGTCACCCCCCTCAACCTTCTCACTCAAAAAGACCAACCTTGGAACTGGACCTCACTTCAACAGAAGGCTTTCGACACCCTCCGCACTGCCTTTTCCTCCAGACCTGTTCTTGGCATCCCTGACGTTACGTGCCCCTTTTCCATCATGACTGATGCTTCCCTCTTCGCTGCTGGAGCTGTTCTCCTCCAAGATGATCTCAATGGTGATTCCCACCCTTGCGCCTATTTCTCCAAGACGTTCATTCCCACTGAACAAAACTACAACATCTATGATTGCGAACTCCTTGCGGTGATCCTTGCACTGGAAGAATGGAAACAATATATTCGAGGAACTTCTTATCCTGTCACCATCATCACTTACCACAAAAATCTCTCCTATATAAAAGACCCTTGCAAACTATCTCAACGACAAGCCCGTTGGTCCCTCTTTCTTCAGGACTTTGATATTGTCTGGAAGGTTCTCCCTGGTACCAAGATGGCCCCTGCTGATGCCCTCTCTCGTCAAGACTCCATTGACACTTCCTTTGATAATATCAACGCCTCTATCGTTCCTGACCCAGTAGTCATCCAGGCACTCGACCTCACTCTTGCTCGCCATATCAAATCATCCTCCTCCTCCAATCCCCTGGTTCTCCATGCCATTTCCAACCTCGTGGATGGATCTCCCCTATTCCCTCACTCCACCCTCAAGGATTGGACCTTCGACAACGGCCACCTGTATTTCCGTGATCGAATGTATGTCCCACCTGCTGCGCGCTCATCCTTGCTGCATTCTATCCATGACTCCCCCCTCTCGGGCCACCTTGGTCACTTCCGTACCAAAGCCGTAGTTGAACAGGACTTTTGATGGCTGGGCCTTTCGGTTTTTGTCTCCAAATTTGTTACTGGATGCGCGGTCTGCCAACAAAACAAGGTTATCACCCATCCAACCACTCCACCCCTCGCCCTGATCCCCTCCTCCACCACCCTTCCCTTCAAGCAACTCTCTGTCGACCTCATCACTGATCTTCCCCCATCCGCTGGCTTTGATTCTTTACTGGTCGTGGTCGACCATGGCCTTACGAAGGGGGTAATTCTTGCCCCTTGTTGCAAGATGATCGATGCGAATGGTATTGCCCAACTCTTTTTCAACTACGTATTCAAACGCTTTGGCCTGTACGACTCCATCATCTCCGACAGAGGCCCACAATTTGCCTCTGCCTTCGCTTGCGAACTCGCCCGTATTCTTAAATACCATATCCGCCTCTCCTCTGCTTACCACCCCCAAACTGATGGACAAACCCAACAAACCAATCAAGAAATTGAAACCTATCTTCGGATCTTCTGCACCCATAACCCTCGGAAATGGGCTAAATTCCTCTCCTCGGCCGAATTTGTCCATAACTTGGTCCCCCATAGCTCGACAAAAACCTCTCCCTTTTCCCTTCTTCTCAGGTATGAACCAAGAACCTATCCACCACTCAGAAAGACCTTCCTCCCCGCATTAGAAAACCACCGCACCTCCCTTGAAACCGCCCGAAAGGAAGCCCTCTCCGCCCATGAGACGGCTCGTAGAATCATGGCCGAATGGTCTTCTCGAAAGTTCTCCCCTTGGAAAGTAGGCGACAAGGTATGGCTAGAAGCCACCAATCTCCGATTGTCCTACCCATCTAGGAAACTTGCACCCAAACGCCACAGACCTTTCGAAATTGCTCAGGTACTATCTCCCCTCTCCTACCGACTCCGACTCCCTCCCACATGGAAAATACACGATGTTTTCCATGCCTTGCTTCTATCTTCTTATTGGCAAACCGAAGCACATGGTCCCTCCTTCGCACAGCCCCCACCTGACCTCATTGATAACGAAGAAGAGTACGAAGTCGACCATATTGTTTCTCACAAAGGATCTCCTGGACGACGACTGTACCTGACCGCATGGAAAGGGTATCCTTCATCTGAAAATACATGGGAACCTGAGAGCAATCTCCGACACTCCCCTCTCATCCTTTCTGAATATAAACGTTCCCATCTCCTTGCTTGATTTTTTCATTCTTCCCTCTCTTTCTTCCTAGGAAGCGGCGTCTCTTCGTGAAGTACCCCCCTAGTGAATGTTTTTTGAATGCTTACTCTTTGATAACCTATATGTCATTTCTTTCCTCATCTCGTTCTTCCTCTTCTTTGTCCTCTTCCTCCTCTACTTCTCTGCTGCACTCACGACGTGTGGTACCCACTTTGCTTCCCAACTACGCAGTCCATTTGCTTTATGCAGGCATCCTCGCAAATCCCATCGCCCTCCGTGCCATAGAGGAGCTCCCCCTCTATGATGAAGACCTGATTTGCCAAGAACTTATTCGCTTGTTCCACTTGGTCTCCTCCACGCAACAGTACCACGCCTTGTCGGTCCCCAGTGACTTACCTGCACCCTTTGGTATCCCTCTCCGCACCTCTCTCAACGCTTTACCTGGACGTATCCTTAACATCCTCCACTTACACAGTTTCCACACCTTCGTTGAACGGGTCCCCTCTGAAATTCTATACCCTACGTTCCGATGTGTGTTGCTCTCTATGACTATGGAAGAACGAAACCGTTACCTCGAGCAAACCGAACTCCCTGCGCCCATATCCCCACCACCTGTTCCTATCCCTCCCCCATCAGAAACTATATCCTCTCCTTCCACTCTCCTATCTCGACTCTCTTTGCCCCCTCCTTCTACTGGCACGTCTTCTCCCACCGCCATGGAATCCGAGTCCGAGTATGGAGGAATTGATGAGGAAGTCCTCGCTCTCAATCGGTCCTTTCTCGTCTCTCTCTCTGATGGAACACAGACTCTCTCTGCCCCCACTCGAGTCGTCCACATCCCTATCTACCACCGACCCGCATCTGCCCTCACCAAGTGCTTTCAGTGTCATGATCTCGGCCATTATCGAGAAAATTGCCCACTCTACATCTGTCCCCATTGTCGTCAATCTGCCCCTGGACACTCCCCCTCTTCTTGTCTCACTACCCAATGCGACTTTTGCAGTCGATGGGGCCACCCCACTCGCTTCTGTCTGGTCCGAATCTGCATGGTTTGTAGTCAACATGGGCATGTGGCAGATGACTGTCCAATTGAGACGCTTTCCATTGAACAGGCAACGCATATTTACGCAGGTACCTCTTCTGCTCAACCAGGTCCCGTCAAATGGAGTGTTGATTGAGCCTGGGGCTCAATTGTACGAAGGGGGTAATGTTATGATTTTTCTCCTCTTTCACAACCTTCTTCTCCTTGTCTTCTCCCGACGCGTTCACATCCTCTTTGGGATGTGCAGGTACGATTACGTCTCCATACTCCTGGTAGTACATCCTTTTCATTCCCGCGCATTTGTCCTCTGATTTCCCCACGCTGTTCTTCCATACTACCGGAAGGGGATATTCTGTATCTTTGTTCCACTATTACCTCGGACCTTATCTCCACCACTAGGCTCTCTTGTGCCTAGTACATAGTCCTTATTACTCATCTTTCTCCAACCTTCTCCGATCTTCTATGATGACGCGTCCTTTGGTTATATAGTGACTTGTCTGTACAATGTATCCTTACACTTGTTCTGCACAATCTAGCGTACTCTCGTGTCCCCAGTGCTTCGTCCTAAGTCCCTTCGAGTATCCCATGGACCACCTCCCTAGGAACCTTCGTGACCACAGATATCTAAAGACACTGCGACTCTTTGTGAGCTCCTCCTTTAGATAGTCTTATCCTCAACATCCTCAGTAGTACACCTCGCATAACAGTGTCCTTCATGCCACTCGTAATCTGGATTGCCATATTCGTCAAACTGCTAGCCCACCTGAAGCTGTATGTTGACAACTCCTACGGCTTCAACGAATGCAAAAACATGAAGTTTTACCCCCCATACAACAAATGGTTCCCGACCAAGCAGACAGACCTACTTCTACTCTGGGATGAGATTGGCTTACCCCATGATGAGCCAAAGCGGATCTTTGGGACTTCTCTTGAGATCATTGGGTTCCTTGTCGACCCGAATGATATGACAGTCCTCTTTCCACCGGACAAGCGAACCGAGCTCCTTGCACACATTTGCGCATTTGCAGTGGCTGGCAAACGTTGGCCACTACGGGAATTCCTTTGAATTGCAGGTTGGTGCAATTGGGCTTTCAATGTATTCTATCTGCTTCCCCCTGGCCTTTCTGCGTTGTATGAGAAGGTGTTGGGCAAATCCAACATGTTCGCCAGAGTCTCTGTAAACAAAGCGATCGAACTTGAGCTCAACTGGATAGCACACCACATCGAGCACTTACCTGGTGTCTGCCTTCTCTCAGCCTGCTCGTGGGACCCGTCAGAGGATGACGTCGTCTGAGTCATTGCTCATGTTGACGCGGCTACCTCCACAGGACTCGGGATTTACTTCCCACAACTTGATCTCACATTCCAGTGTGCCATCTCGGAGCTACCTCCCTCCTCTCACATCAACTACTTGGAACTCCTCGCTGTCTCTTCGGCAGTCCATGCAGCTACGAAGATGGACCGACCCCCTACTCATCTCGCTGTCTTTTCAGACAGCTCATTTGCAGTCGATGTCTTCAACACATTACATGCAAAACTGGACTTCAACGCCATGGTCATGGCCACTGTCAACGATCTCAACCATGGAATTGACCTACATGTATGTGTTGTGCATGTTGCAGGCACATCCAACTCTGTGGCGGACGCGATTTCTCCCTTCAACAACCACGCCGCGCAGACACTAGTACCTGACATCTCCATTTTACCTTTTTTACCCCCTCGGAATGCGCTGGGGGCTACCCAGCAATGAGCAAGCACTCCCTGACGGGCAGGCAACCAAGGCGCCAGCCCTGGCCCCTGCCCCGTCTTCTCCACGAGCAAGCGATCGCCATGGGGATGGCCCTTGAGCGTTCATCACAAACCGCCTATAACTCACATGTCAACTCGTACATTGCTTTCTGTTGCATCCACCAATGCCCCATCACACCCACTGTTGACACCCTCTCCTTTTTCATTGTCTATATGTCTGCACACATAAAACCTGACTCTGTTGCAGTCTATCTTGCTGGCATTTGCAACAGACTCGAAACTGAGTTCTCCGATTTCCGTCGTCACCAAAACAATCCCATCATCAAACGTACCCTAGCAGGATGCATCAAACGCGCACGACAACAACCCTCCCAGAAGTCCCCACTTGACCCAACACACCTACTGAGTGCCACACAAAACCTCACACCCTCGTCGCAGTACGACGACCTGCTCTTCGCAGCCCTGCTAGTCACTGGCTTTCACGTGCTCATGCGTCTCGGTGAGCTCGTGTGGCCTGACACTATTCAGCTGCAGTCCCTCCAAAAAATCGTACTACACCGCTCACTAAGCACCACAGAAAACGGCTACTCCTTCATCCTGCCGACTCACAAAGCACTCAAAACCGGCCATGGGAATGAAGTCCTCATACGCGCCTTCACCCCAACAATCAACCCCCTCCCAATCCTCCTAAACTACATCCACTCCCGTGATCACCACTTCTTTTATGCTCCCGAACTGTGGCTCACGCAGAATGGTGCCATCCCAACCCACACGTGGTTCATGCACCATTTTCGGAGTTTTTTTGGGAGTGAGTTTGCAGGACACTCAATGCGATCTGGTGGAGCAACCACTCTCGCACTCCTTGGCAAACCACCTCATGTCATCCAAACTCTCAGGTGCTGGTCTTTGGACAAATGGCAGAAGTATGTTCGCCATCATGCCTTCCTCCAACAAGCCTTGCTCCATGGCAGCTCGATGCAGTGAACAGTAAGTCGATGACAGTTGCGCCCCATGGACTTCATTGGCCCCCCCCCCAACCAGCCTCATTCACTTTTCCTACCCTTATTTTATCCTTTTTCCTCTTTCCTTCACCTTCTAGCCACTCATAGCCCTTGCCTCCGAGGCAAGCCTTTTCACCTCTTCTTAGACTCGCATATGTGCTCGGAGCCCCACACAACTGTCCTGAGCTTGCAATGACTCACACTGTAACATTTCACAAATTTTACAGGCTCCCTTGCAGACATGTGTGGGAGTCATTTTGCTACTTCGCCAAAGTGACCCTCCTTGCCAACCGACGAAATGCACACAAGCCCATTAAGTGTAATGAAATGATTAATGGCCGGAGTTTTGAAGTGTTGATTACCATTTTAAGAGAAATGTTCCCACAGTTTGTGTTGAAAAAAGCGCACAAGTCCTGGAACACTATTTGCAACTACAGTCATCCACTGGCCAATGAAACACTAAATCAGAAAATGATGGATATCTTGACAACAACTGAATCGATTGTCTTCAAAGTTTTTTTCCTATATACACTAGTCTCTGTACTGTCTACTGCACAAATTTCTAGAGAGGTTGGTGATGTTGTGGGGGCTTGGTATCACATACAATCACGAGGTCACTTAGAGGCTGAAAACCAGTCAATGAAACACATTAGGAAACCCTAATCTGGGATTACCTATTATGGCCTAGCTAAGTGATCTCTCAATGTCTTAAAACATGTTCTCCTATGTGTAGTGAGCCAAATCTTCAACAGGCTGGCCCAAAAAAATTCAGAGAGCTGTATCAAAGGCCCTTGATGGTGTCCAACAACTTAGATTATTATTATCTGTAGAATTGTGGTTGTTATATTGGTATAATATTTCCAATAAGCTTGAAACTGGTGTTTCACAGCATGAAGAAATAGTGAATCATACAAAACTTAGTGGTTGCATTGTCCTAAAATTTATGCAGCTATGACTAGACTATCTATGGATACTGTGGATAAATTTTTGTGCAGAAGGAACAGAACTGTGGTGTTGTGTTGAGGCACTGTTTCATTGATTGGTGGTGTTTCAGTGGCCAGTGGATGACTGTATTTGTACCATTCATCTTATATAAACCAACCGCAGCTCAAAAACGTTCTCACACTCTCTTGCTTCTCAATTTCATCCTTCCTCTTTCATCACTCAACACTATTCTTTCAATAGTGGCCGGAGTTTGATTACCTAATAAAGGTACACTTTCCCATGCCTCTGTAATCAATTAATTATTGATTATGTTCTTTTTTAGGTTAGGGTTAGATTAGATAATCTGTTATGCTTTATATATTGTAAATAATAAATAAATAATATGTTATATTTTCTTAAAGTTGTGAAAAATATAAAGATTATTTAAATATATTTGTAGTTGTTTACAAGTCTGTACAGACCTGTACATATGTATAGCGACTTGGCTGTAGGTCTGTGACCTGCACAGCTCTGTACAGCTCTGTACAAAGGGGATGTGTTTTGCAGATGGATTTGAGAGGAATCTTCTTCTCTGTCCCAAGGCAGTGATGCAACTTGATCTGGTCTTCGATTTCATGGTTCTGCATACGTTTGAGGAGATCTGGATCAACTATTGACTGCTACAGCTGCTAGTCTATCATCTGCTTTCTTCTGTACGGCAGCGGCAGTGTCTTGTTTGTGTTTGATGAGTTCATCATGACGTTGCTTCTCAACATTACTTGAGTCAATACACCATGCCTCACGTCAAACATGAGTGTGGTCCGAGTCCTCAGCTGCATCAGCAAACTAGCACTTTTCCATAGCCAAGACTCCAGTTTCTCACACAATTTAGCCGAGTCCCAGTCTGGCACAACCTGGCACAATGTGATATAGGATATTGCAGCCTGTGACAGCCTGGGACACCAGTATGTAGCTTAGACTCGTATGTACATATAGTAACAAATTCAACTTGAAGTTGAAGTCCAACTAATCTAGTATTACGTCAAGGGCAGATGGTTCGGGCACTGTAATGCGACCACTGCACATGAATGTCAGAGGAGCGAGAGGAAAAAAAAACTTGAACACATACCTCTTGACCTGTGACGCAGTGAATGTGCTTCTTGGATTGCATGTTCACGAACAGTCAAGTAGCCACTTCATTGAAGAGATAGGCAGATGTGGCCAATGAATTTATCCACAGCACTCAAGTCATTTTGGGAGTTGTTGAAGAATAGTTAATTGAGCTGTAAAGTAATGGTATTCCAATGAATGATCTCATAGGCAAGATCCATCTGCATGCGAGAGGTCATGCTGTCACTCCACGTGGCCTCTAAAAGCAAGTAGGCCTTCGTACTGCTGCATGGAGGAGGAATGACAAAACCAAGATGCGAGCCGGAGGTCAATATTCTGAAATTAGGCGCCTGATATGCTGTGTGTTAGTGGAGTTCATTCAGGTCTCTGCATATAGTACTCACAACTGGTCCGCCAAAAGAATCGAAGTGGTAGTCACCTTCTGCATTGTAAGGCGGCTCTGAGTCTCCATTGGCATGAGAGCAGCTATATGGCTTGAACTGGAGATTGGAGTGAGATTGCTTGTATACTGGAGCAATTGTATTTTCATGGAGCTCCATGTGCAGAGCGAGCTGAAATCATTCATCTGACTTGTACTCAAGACATTCAGGTTCGTGTGATTCTGGCCTAGTAGTTGTAGCTGCCAGTGCATTGCCACTGGGGGTTGGTGGGTGAGATTGCGATGGGACCGAGTTAAGAATCATATGTTTAGGAATGGTGATGGGGATGGGATGGGGGAGGGAAAGGGAAAGGAGAGGAGATCTGGGTGTAGTGGGAAAGGAGTCCTGTGGCATGATGATACATGTGTACGATGTCATGTATATGTCATAAGTGTTTTAGGATTTGGGGTCTGAATCAAAGTTTCACCTCGACTAGTACTAGTAGTAGTACCTACCTTTCCTTCAAGTGTGCTCTGAGTCCCTCCCAGTCAGGCTTACTGCTCCACTCGCGAACGGCCATGCCTTGAGCCAAAACCACCCGCAGATGGCCCAAGACCATCAGTTGCCCTCGCTGTGTGTCATATCCCGAACTCTACCTGAATCCCCAAGGTACTCCCGAGTCATTCCCGAGTCATTTCCGTATGATCCCCGAGTTATCCCCGAGTACTCCCGAGTACTCTCAAGTATTCCAGAGTTTCCTGAGTTAAACCCGAGCCGGTCCACTTACCTCCTTATACCCGAATAATATGTATTCCCCCGAGTCTAGCTCCGAGTCTAGCTCCGAGTCTCCTCCGAGATTTCAGAATTCTGACCCTGTAGTATTCCCTTTACCCTCTGTACACTCGGAACTAACATTCGTCCCAGTTTCCGAGCTTCCGAGTATATATCCCCTTTTGTCCTCTCTACATTCTTGTACCTTTATTAACCCCTTTCGGACCTTCGGATCTTAGGTTCCTCCGAGGCAGTGTTCCTGCCACTCGGCACTCTCATAGCTCCGGAACACTGCCCTGAAATCTTGTTCCTCTTGTGTTTCCGTGGTTTTCCCTTTAGTATAAATACCCTTCGTTTACCCTCCTGTACTTTAGTTCGAATATCAACTGAGACACACCCATGTCAACTTAGACTGACTCCTGTCAACTTTGATACTCTCCTCATCGTGTTCGACATCCTCCTGCCTGTTTGGGATGAATTCCTCTTGTCTCCGACGCCTCGAGTTTGTTCCCTCCTCATTGTTCACTTGTCTTGATCATCGTCCGAGCTACCACCTTGCTCTGACACTCCGACCCGACCTCTTCCGACCTCTGGGACCCGAACTGCAACAAGGGCACAGCACATAAGCTGAGGCCAAGTCCCACATCCGAGCGAACTCCGAGTTTCCGGAGTTTCGGCCAGGAGTCCGATCTGCATCTTGACAGAGTGGCTGTGTGTAAGGTCAGTATTAGAGTGATGTACACAAGGTGAGTTAAGTACACACGAACATTCCTCCTTTGAATCTTGCAGCCTGCCAACAGACTCCGAGTTCCCAAGCAGTGGCTCATTCAATGGACCAGGATTGGGCCCAGGCCCATGATCTATTGATAAACATGAACTCAAGTTGGGATCCATGACAACTAAATCTCACCATTGTCAGACTGGAATGAGAGGGATGGTTCTGGGTAAGGAATGCCCAATGCAATAGTCACTGCCAATGCTGCATGGCATCTTGCTGCTTCAAGAAATCAATTTAAATACTGGCAGTGCTTCAGAAAGAAAGCATACCTTTCTGAGACTCCTCGTAATGGTGTGCAGCCAACAAGTGGTCACCCCAGTAACAGCCTCATTGTGGGTGTTGTGGACACTGGGGGATGGACAAGAGGGCACCATGGTGGAATAAAGTGGAAAACTGAGAGAAGAGGTAATCAGTGGGAATGCACATATGCTAGCCAGCATGTGCATGTCATCAAAGTGGCATTCTCAGGCACATACTGTCACTGTCACCCAGCACAACCCAGTCAAGGAAGCGGGCTCCATTATCTTATCTCAAACCATTATCATGTCATTATCATGCTCATTCTAAGGAACTTATTATGTAACACTGTGACATTGTAATGTGTCAGCATTATTATGGTGCTTAGAAATTTGGACAAAACCGATATATTGTAGCCCTAGTTCCCTAGTTTGAATATTTGTTGTGTTGCCATCTTGCCATCACATTACTGTTCATATTCCTATGCCCTCAATCCCACTTGTCCTCTCAACTCCCCCACCTGACCCTCTTGTCCTCCCCTCTTAAGTCAACCTTAGACTTAGAACTCCAAATTGAACTACATACTTGCTGTTGTGGTCTACGATCATAGACCACCACTTAGTAGTCACTCCCGAGTCTACCTGACTCATCACCAAGTGTGCTGAGTACTAACTTATCCTATCATCCCCAAACTCTCAGAGTTCCCTCAGACTCACTTAGTGTTGCCATGCCAGCATATCAGTCCTTCACTCCCCTTTGATAGGTTCTGAATGACCAGTAAACTTGGAATGCCAAGACTTGAAACTCAGGTGCAGCACACAAGCTGAAGCTGAAGTCCTGCTCCAGAGTTCCAGAGTCAGCACCCTCAGAAGTCCCCCTTTCCGCTTAAATGGGAAGCAAACATGCATTCTAACAGGCTTCCTAAAACCCTGCTTCTAATGTGGATGGAAGTAACAACAGCAGTGGCATTATCCAGCACAAGGTCTTGGTCTTCATGTGAATAGAAGATGCAGAGAAGAGGAGGAAGTTTCTTATCCTCAACTATAGGAAGTAACACATGGTCCTAGGCCTGCCATAGCTATGGGATACTAACCCCACCATCAACTGGACTATGGGAACAGTTTCCCTGCCCAACATTGCCCATAAGCCTTGGCACAGCTTGCCCATCATCATACACCTCCCCAGCACAATGTCTATGGATCATGCATGGCCTTGTCCCTGGCCCTCTGTTCTGGCATCCTCATTCCCCTCCTTCCAGCCCTCTGTTGTAGTGTTCTCTATTGCAATATCTTGTTGTTTTTTCTTGTATTGTCTGGACTATCACCTGCTGCCAGCCATGGTGCTGCCAATTCTCAGATATCCCTAG
>JBBPRK010000575.1:0-20656 GCA_038093075.1 Boletus patriciae | reverse complement strand
CCTTCCCATAGATTGGGGCTCCGCTGCAAGGGTGGGGCCCACCCGCTTGAGAAACGAAGTTATATTACATTGCCGGGCCCGTCATGGGGTGGCCGTGTACATAGTGATATTGTCAGGGCGGGGTGGCTGTGTGACTCGTGAAAATATGGCTACATTATGTGGCAGAGCCGAGGAATCGAGATCATGCATAGATGGTCAGTACAATCATTAGCCGAGCCGCGACTTACCATATTAGGAAAGTGCGTGAGCGCAGTACGACGCGACCTACCACGGACTACCTTGGACAACATACTACATATTGTTTGGATTACTGATAAGTATTTCCTTTTCATTGTTATTGCTACCTTTGTTTAGGCAAGCATTTCCACCTATCAGGCTACATGCTTGAGGGGGAGTGTTGGAGTATTTCTTATATTCCATATTTGGTACTATTTGATTACCTAATCATAGCTACATCGCACACTAACTTTTTACCTTAGCTTACTTAGTGACTTACTGAGTATTCTACAGGTACAGTATCTTTGCTACTAATATAAGTGACTTACTGAGTATTCTACAAAAAGCTGTACGGATGATATTAGACCACAGCAAACTGCAGGACACCCCTCCATCGCAGTTTTGTTTCGGCTTTTACCAGACTCGACTGAGAAGGAATCATATATGAATGACCTCGAGGGACAGGATCAACAAAGGGGTGGTTGGGGTCCGCCTGATGCTGTTTAGGCGGCGCAGCGCTGGACGATTTTCCATGTACATGTAAGTAGCACCAAAGGCGCTAGTCGGTTCATTGCGACACGCCGCACGCCACATCGTACTCATGCAGGCTGAGGTAATCACTAGAGGGCTCGGACTGCACTACGTCATAGTTGTGTGGAGTTAGGAGCGTGCAAATATAAATGCCTGCGACGGAATCCTCGTGGACAGCACTCAAACACATCCATCATCCACATTCAGAATATCCCTCATCATGTACCGCCCACTCGTATCGCGTTCCACACGCCCCGCAATATACCTCAGAGCCTTCCGCGTCCCCATCGTAAGCACGATCTCGAGCTGTGTGGAGCTGAACGACGTATCTGACCCGCGCGCATGTAGGCAACTAGAAAGCTGGCGACGACACCCCCGCCGTCATCCCAAGGGCAATCGGGCGCCAGTCAGACGCCGCCCCCTCATCCGGAAGGCAGTAACACCCTGATCATCCTCTCTGCCCTGGGTGCGCTCGGGGGACTCTACTACTACTACACCCGCGGGCAGCCCGCCGTCGATCGCGAAACTGCAAGACGCAAGGAAGAAGAGACGGAGAGAAGGGTGAGGGACATTGGAGAGGTAGGGAAGAACAAGCTAGAGAGTGCAGTAAAACAGGGCCAGCGAGATTATGATCAGGCCAAGGTGGGATGATCGGATACGTCACTGTCGGGTGCCAACACTCATACTCACGGGCGGCGTGTGGTAGGCCACCGCGCAGGATACTGCCAATGCTGCACGCACTCGGGCTGCAGAGACACGCACAGATCTGGCCGAACGGGCACGGCAGAGTGCACACGAAGCGCAGGCCAAATTCGACGAGTTAAAGAACACTGCAGAACGGAAGATGAGCGACGTCCGTGATCACTCGGAGAAAAGATTCGATGAGAGTAAGGAAGAGGTTGCACGTCAAGCACGCGACGCCGAGAACAAAACCCGTGGCTGGTTCGGATGGGGTAGCTCAAAGTGAAGTTCGGAGCGTAGATCTTGGAAACCAAGATCACAAGGGCTCTTTGTCAAGGATTGATGTTGTACGGTACATGTATTTTATGGAATTCTATCAGTTCCATCGAGATCCGAATCGTATTGCGACCCAAATGATAATTCGGCGTTAGCCGGATGTCACACCCAGCTAAATTTCTCACTTGCGAATCGCATCGATTCTCGTTACTTCGGCGCACACTATCGCGTGAGCTTAGGAAGTGAGAAGAAGGACAGATCGTTGTGAGGGTATATTGTTCCCTGCATCATACACACATAACCGATTCCAAGTCACACTGACCAGCTTGGAAGTCAAGATGGGCAAGCTCCAAGACCGGGTTGTTCTCGTCGGAGTGGGGTACTGTATAATGGTGATCGATGACTCCTTACGTGCTTATTGCCTTACTTCCCCAGAGGAGCGACATGCTCAGGTAAAACGACCCTCGCAAAGCATCTTCGGAGTATTCTACCGAACAGCGTCATAATACATCAGGATGTGAGTGTGTTATAAACTACAAGCGCATGGATTGCAGTAACTAGGAGGTTCCTAGGATTTTGCTCCTGTGAGAACGTTTCCCCGACTCTGCGCAAGTCTCTTATGACGGAGGGATACCACTCCTCCATAGCCAGAAGAATTGGTCCCGATCCACCCAGTCCATAATGTTGCAGACTGGGACGCCCCACATGGAGCTATTGATTGGCCTCGATTTCGGGCGTTCCTAAAGAGGGTGAAGGAGGACGGAGTGATCCCTCCTGATCATAGAAGTCACGACCATCTGAACGAACAGAAGAACATCCCTCTCACCGATTCGGCTTATCAGGAACTAAGAACCCGATTTCAAGAAGCTGAAGATGAACAACGCAAGAAGGGAATCCGCATTTTATGGGGACTCGTCGATGGATTTTTACTTTATTGGGACAAAGTAATCACATTGCGATTTCCTGGCCGACGTCTGTCGCTGACGCTACGTAGGAGGTCATAGACCAACTAGATATCCGATTTTTCTTACGAGTGCCGCACGATGTGCTCAGACAAAGAAGACACGAACGACACGGATACCACACCGCAGGTAAGAACACGATCATCTTGGCACCCTCAGATGTTCGGCGATTAACTCTTTCCCCACCTCCTCACTAATGCCACGCGTTTAACCTCCGCTTACCTCTGACGCACATCGATTTATCTCCTGCACGACACGTCGGGCGTATCATCGATCTATACATTTGAACCTCTCTAACCCCGCTCTCTCGGCGTGCCTCCGTTCTCGGCTACTCGTTTGGAGTCCAATTCAACCCAGAAGGATCACTATGGCGGGATCCCCCCCTGTACTGGGAACACATCGTATACCCGGCATATATTGAAGCACACCAGGACATGTTCGCGAACGGCGATGTCGAGAATGGGAAGCCGACTGGGCAGAGAGTGCCAGGTCTTGTGGTGATGGAGCCTGCGAAAAAGGGAGCAGAGATGAGCATAGACGACATTGTTCGACGCTGCTGTGATGCGCTTTGGAACGTTGCACACACGCTCCATGCTTAGATGGTCCGGTCGGGTACAGTACTACATACTTAGAGGATTTGAATGTCCCAGATTTCACGGGCTTTACGGGAGTGAACCGTCCGCGCGTGAAAGTTAGACCAAAGCCCGCACGCCAGAAATCACATGTCCTCGTCTGATACATTCGGCCTCTGATTGGCTACCGGTACAATACATCAAATCAGCTCCTTCCGGTGTTCCGACCGCCAGCACAAAGCCCACTCTTGAACCCCAACCTCCACCATCTCGATTCGTATTCTCTTCACAATCCAATGGCTCAAGTTATCGTTGTCGGCGGCGGTCTTGCTGGGCTTTCTGCAGCGCACACACTCCTCGAACGTGGCGCAAATGTACTACTGCTGGATAAACAAGGGTGTGTGATTCTCCCCCACGAGAGCACCGGGAGGTGCTGACGCATGATGTGCCTCAGGTTCATGGGTGGTAACTCCACCAAAGCTACCTCCGGCATCAACGGTGCAGGCACGCAAACCCAACAAGAGGCTGGGATTCCTGACAATGCCAAAATATTTTTCGACGACACCAAGCAATCTGTAAGTTCCTGTTCCTGACGTGGGCGTGGAACGATCTCTCATTTCGTTGCTCTAGGCTCGTGACCTCGCGCGGGACGACCTTATTCGTGTCCTCACTGGTCGGTCAGGCGATGCGGTGAACTGGCTGCAAAACAAGTTTGGCCTCGACCTTTCCAAGGTTGCCCGCCTGGGTGGTCACAGCCAACCCCGTACACACAGAGGCAATGCCCAGTTTCCTGGAATGGTGTGTCTAAGACAGTCCGTGACCGTGCAACGGCGCTCACTTTCCAAACCCCCAAGGTTATTACCTATGCTCAGATGGAGCGCTTGGAGGACTTAGCTGTTAGTCAGCCCGACAGAGTCAAGATTCACAAGAAGGCTCGTGTCACTCGACTCCTCAAGGACGAATCAGGCGTCGTCAACGGTGCCGAGTTTGTCCGCAACGGGAAGACCGAGATTGCTTATGGACCTGTCGTCCTGGCCACTGGTGGTTATGCTGCAGACTTCACTTCAGACTCGCTACTGAAGAAACACCGACCCGAATATTATGAACTTCCGACGACAAATGGTGACCACTGTACTGGTGACGGTCAGAAGATTGCCATGGCCATCGGTGCTAGCGCCATCGACCTCGAGAAGGTCCAGGTGCACCCAACTGGTCTTGTCGACCCCAATGAGCCAGACGCCAAGGTTAAGTTCCTTGCTGCCGAAGCTCTCCGTGGCGTTGGTGGTCTCCTTTTAGACAAGAACGGCGACCGTTTCGTAGATGAACTTCAACATCGTGACTACGTCACCGGTAAGATTTGGGAGAACGGCAAGGTATCTATTTCTACTGGTAGGTTCCACCCTGTATGCTAACTCTCCTCCTTACCAGTACCCCGTTCGTCTCGTTCTTAACGGCCAGGCTTCTCGGGAGATCGAATGGCATTGCAAGCATTACGTTGGTCGTGGCTTGATGAAGCGATTTGACAGTGGTGAAGCACTTGCCAAGGAGATGGGTATCCCGCCTGCCTACCTTAAGAAGACATTCGAGATCTACAACGCTGGTGCCAAGGCCAAGAAGGATCCTTTTGGAAAGAAGGTAATTGCTTTTTTTGGCCTTCTCTATCCCTCAAATCAACCTGTTTTTCTAGTTCTTCTCGTCTGGGGATTGGTCTATGGATGACTACTTCAATGTTGCGATTATGACGCCTGTTCTCCACTACACGATGGGTGGTCTTGAGATCGATGCCGAGTCACGAGTAATTGGAAAGGACGGCAAGCCTATTCCAGGTCTCTTCGCCGCTGGTGAGGTCGCGGGTGGTGTCCACGGTGCTAACCGACTTGGTGGATCGTCACTGTTGGGATGTGTCGTCTTTGGGCGTGTCTCTGGTGATTCCGCCGCTGCTTATCTCCTCCAAACGACGAGTGTCGTCATCGAGAAGGCTGGTGGTCGTCTTGGAGCATTGGCAGGGCAACTTGCACCTCAACCCTCTGCCTCCCGAACTACCCCTTCCGCCTCAGCACCAAGCGCTGTTGCACCTTCATCAGCAGCAACCAAGGAATTCACAACCACTGATGTCTCGAAGCACAACAAGAAGGATGACATTTGGGTCATCGTGAACGGACAGGTTCTCGATGTCACGTCGTTCTTGCCTGATCACCCAGGAGGAGAGAAGGCAATCCTGTTGTATGCTGGACGTGACGCCACGGAGGAGTTTAACATGCTTCATGATCCCAAGGTACATCTCTTCCGGTGCTGTCATTTTTTCAGCAGCTCACCGTTTACCAGGTCATCCCAAGATATGCGCCAGATTCGGTAATTGGTGTTCACAAGAAGTAAAAAAGTCTATACACACGTTCTCTGCTTCCGGCTGGAGCTCGGATGAAAGCTAGGAGGTATTGATCGGGAAAAAGGTTGCTAATCGGTTGACGCTTTAATGTAATCGTAGCATGTACAACCTGTTTATTCCCCTGTTTTTTACACGCTCTGTATTCTCTTTCACCATGGTCCAGCGCGTCCGTTAGAGAGCAGTAGGTTAGCTTACCCCATGACCCTTCTCCAGCACTCGCCCGTGACCAACCTGCTCCGTGTTGAACACCTCAATGCGGTCCACGTTAGTTTCGACGGTCACCGCGTCCAAAGAATCTCAGAACTGCAGTGCAAATCCAATGACCATCGCAAATCTGATCCGAGGAGAAAGCGAGACGGACGAAATTCGCCGTCGACTGCTTGACCATGTCTCCGATCGTTCTTCGTCTTCTCTATGCACCCCTGGGTGTGGCCCAGTACGTTTTGGTGCTCCTACCACAGAGCGATCGCCAGCCAACCCGCTATCCTGTCCCAAAGGAAACACGCACACTATAGCATTGGATCGCTCGGGATTGGAACGTGGCACCGAGACCGCAAGCTAGTACGCGCGGGCGTAACATAAAGCGTGTATATCCTGCTCGCGAATCGCGCGCGACTCTGAACCGTCCCCTCCTTTCGCGTCCTCTTCCCCTTTCCACTCCACACACGGACACAACGCCCTCGGCGTGCGTACTTTACGGTAGCTCGACTGGATGGAGATGACAGAGTATTCTCGATCGCACCTCCGAAGGTTGAATCGTGTCCGCAGAAGAGAAGGAGGGTATTCCGAGTTTCCTCCCCCTAACACGGTGCTGAGCGCCGTCGGCGGTAGGTGTGCGTACCGACCTGTCCCTAGGCGCGGGGTGTTGGACCCTCGGAAAGCATTATAAGCCATTTCTGGTCATGGTACGCGACGTCTCCTTCATCCGTTCCAAGCCAACGCGTGTCGTGTCTGTCGTTTGTACGCATGTCTGCTGGACTACCGTCAATGTGCTTTCTGGCCCAACCCGAGTTGCACGCGTCGTCGGTGGGACGTGACGCAGCCAGGTCTGTTTTGTGTCTGACCTTTGGTCGTGGGTGCTATGGCGTTGACTTGGTGGTAGGAACTGCTCTGGGCGCCCAGCTCCAGCAATCTTTGGCGTTCCGCACGCTCCCTCGGCTGATCGGCCGAGTGAGATGGAGAGGTTTGGATGCAGAATCGTAGTGTTTGACGTCGAGCGCTTACATGTCGCACCTTTCACCTAGTATGTATGCCCGTCCGCCATACGTCGGAGGCGGATCCACGGAGCACCACGTCAGTGCAGGCACTGCGTCCCCGCCGTCCGTTCTGTGAGTCATTCTAGCCAAGTCGTATCCAAGGTGGCTGAGCGTGTGTCAGACGACCACCGCAGCGCACCGAGATGCGGTCTGCGAATGTGCACTTGCCTGCCCAGGCTGCCGTTCCCTTTCCAGGGCCCATGGCGGTCCGCCAATTCGATTGTTCAGGGCCAGGGTCGAATCCGTTGCGCGTTGGCCCGGACCTGAGGGGTAATCCGCAGAGCCTCGGGAACGCCGATGCACCGAGTCAGGATATCGCAGAAGCCCCTGCCCCTGCCTTCACGCCAGTAAATCAGACGTGGGAAGAGATGGTCGGGGTAGGGTTTGCGCCTCGAGCTCATCCTTTGCTCCCCCAGCAAGTCCGCTCATGGGAGCCAAGCGAACCCACATGCATACAGCCTCCTTCCCTCGTCGGCAATGACACGCCCTCCGTCGAACCAGCGCTTCCACAAAATGCCGAGAACGACGACGACGTGGACACATTTCTCTGCGAATGGACCGACGAACACGGCACGTGCAACATGGTCGTTTTCGGCGATAGAGTCTGGATGAGCCACCACCTCAGCCGACGCCACAACGTGGTCGGGCACGAGAAATCTCAACGAGGGTGTCTCTGGCGGGGGTGTACGGACACGATGAACAAGGGGAGCTTGGCGCGGCACGTCGTCTCGCGCCATTTGCGGGCTGGTGCGAGTTGTGGGTTTTGCAGCAAGGTGTATTCGCGTGCGGACGTGGCCCGAAGACATACCAAGAAATGCAAGGTTGCGAATGGGGCGTCAGTGCAGGGCGATCAGACCAAGTGGTGAGCAGATGAATGGGCATGTTTTTTCTGATTGGATTGGATTGACGCAAACCTTGCAAGATGGGCGGTCGTGGCGTATCAGTCGCTTTGGCACGGCTGGCCGTGTGGAAAAGAAACATCGGGAGTACCCACCGCACGGAGTCATGAACTGCTGAGTTTTAGAGATGTAATCAGATACACCTTGGGAGACCTTCAGCTTATCGGGATTATCAATGATGGCATCAGTAAAGCAAGTAGCACAGGTAAAGACTCGACGAGATAATAGACAGTGGCGTCGAGACCAGCCCTCTATGTTTGCGCCGCAAGTACACAGGGAAAGAAATACGCAAGGAGAATGGACCGATCGGAAAGATCGATTCACGAAGGTCTTGGATTGCCAGCTTGGACCTCGTCCAGCGGAATGCGGACCAAACGCTCTCCTGGTGCCGATTCAAGGTTTGCCAGAGATGCCTCTGACTCTGCATACTGCTGTCGATTCGCCACTACAAATACGGATGAGGAGTGGGGGTCGTGATAGGTCGTGAACACGCACGAAAGAGTCCAAGTATGCGGAACATGCTGGGCCACTGTTCGAGTACCTGGCCATGGACTGTGATCGGGCACGATCAGAACGGCGACGTGTGGCCCCATGCGCGTGCAGACCCACCCTGTCCTGCATCTGCCATGACTTCGCAGTCGTCGGCCAGAGCCTCGATACGCTTCACAAAGAGGGCACTGGCACGCTCGAGAGCCGCGACCGCTTCATATTCCTTTTTCTTTTCCAACAGACGGTGGGCAGCCGCGGGATTGTTTGCTTGAGCGGTCAAAGCGTGTGCATGCGAGACGCGATTAGGCGCGACAGAGGTCCGCATCTCGGTGGAGAGGGCACAATGTACAATGGTCACGTGGTGTCTTATGTGTGTCGGGACTGGACGCGAGCGTTTCAACTCGAACCAGTTTTGCCGAGAACAAACGCGTCGCCGCCGCCTTTGAGATTCATCGGTCATGCCTGTCACTCGCGCGTCCAGTCGCCAAACCTCGCAGCAGCCGTCTGGTCAGCCCTATACATCTCGCCGTGCGGGTCCGACATCTGGCAGTGGAGGCACCAAGAAAGCATCAAAGTCCCCTAGTAACGAAATTATTGTTTTGTCTTCCGACGATGACGAGCCTCCGTCCAAAGGAACCGTGTTGTCCAAGAAAACGACCGCCCGTACTAGCAAAAGAAAGCCAGCGGCATCTACGGCGCCACCGGTTCACTCTGTCGATGTGCTCGAAATATCGTCGGACGAAGAGAGCAAGCCGAAGAAGTCCTCCACACGAAAACACGCCCAATCGTCCGGGACGACAAACAAGGATCTCGAACGTACCATCAAGAGGCTACAAGAGGTCTGTCTTGTGACTTGTACCCCTTTTCGTTTGGCCGGTGTTGTTTCTGAACGACCCCGACAGGAGCTCAAACGATCTGAACAACTACTCGCATCGACCTCTCGGGAGCTAGAAGAACTCAAACGCGACTGTTCTAACCAAGATGCAAGCCCCATTTCCCTTTCTTTCCCCCTTTCATATTCCTAATCCAGCATTCAATAGGTCCTGTCAGGGCTGGATGGATATACCTCATGCGAGGTGTGCGCACTCACCATGTGGTGCCCATACACGTCCGTCTTCTTCCTATATGCGTGTGACTCTACCCCTGACTATATGCTCGCAGCCTTCCCGAGTGTGGTCACTCTTTCTGCGAAACCTGTCTCGTCGATTGGTTCAGTAGGACACAAGCCCAACACATGACAGCGAACCCCCAATTGGATGACAACCGTGCCGCATTGGCGGGGCAGCTCCATACGCTCGTCCAAATGATCCCTAATTTACATGCGTACGGACCGCACGGACAAAACCACGTCCGCGCGGTCCTCGCCGAGTTACGACGTCATCGACCCGAATACACATGTCCGTCGTGCCGGAAAGAGGTGCTGAATAAACCTGTGGAAGATTTCCGGTTAAAGGGCCTTATAGAGGAAATCGCGGGGACGATGGGCGAGACGAATTCGCGCAAAGACACTTCTCTACCCCGAGGCTCTGGTCCCTTTGATCACTTTTTCGCGGCACCCATATTGGCTAGGTAGGCTTGCATTCGAACGATGAAGATCTTGGCTTCCAGTCTCACATACATACCAAACGGTTGATAAATATAGTAGCAGGTACTGTACATGCATGCTTGGTATGTATAATTATTGCCCGTGTAGACTGGGCCTGACTCAGGGGCTATGTCGAATATGTGTTTAGTGACTCATGTCACCAACGCCACCATCCAGACTGTTACAGTGCCCATATATCTTTCCAAATTCCTTACAACAGCTCCTCCCCGTTGTCGGTCCACGTGTATGCTACCGCTAGCACCCTAAGAAACCATCCCCGGGAGTGACAAGCCTAGAACGGCAGGGAAGAATTGTCCTTTACTCCGCTCCGCCATCAGAGTGAACACTCCCCCACTCTGCGACATCGCTACGGGCATCACCATCAGAGCTACGAGGATAAATCAGCATTCACCTGTGAGACTACGGTCTGGACGACGCACTCCTCCCGACCACCATAAATACGCCCTAACAATGATAATTCCACCCACACAGTGCAATACGCGATGTCCTCCTCGCTGTCGTGCTCCTTCCATACGGTTGTTGTCACCGACAGACCACGTTTGTGATTGCCAAACGTTTTGGCGGTGGTAGCGTCCCTGAATTGCGAGCACTCGCACTCGCAGTGGCGGACGAGGCCGGGGCGGTCGTCAGCGTCGTCACATTTGAACCGGACCCAGGAATCATCTATATCCTTATCGTATACCGTGACGTGAGAAGGGACACGGAAATGTGGATGATGATCATGGTGATCATATTCATCGCACACCGCCTGTGCTTCGAGAGTAGAGAACTCTTCGGAATGGTGGAATGCGACCTCTATCGAGATCTTGGGATAGAATACATCCGAGAGGCTGTGGCGAGAGTGCCCGATGAAGATAGAGAATGCTTGGTTCGTATGGCTATTGCGGAACAATAGATTTGCGTGGGTGGAAGGACAATCAGAATAACTTTTCGTTTCTGTCTTAAGTGGAAGTAATCTGCAGGTTGAATGGACGTGATCAAGATTCAGTTCAACAATCACGAAAATATAATTATAGCGCTCACTGAAATTCCAGCAAAACATCGCCCCCAAGATCCTTTCGAACTTCCATATCTTGTGGGGAATCTGGTCCGCGCCGAGCCGCATGCCCAGCAAGGGAGAAGCCCATCTTCTCGAGCTTTTTTAGGGCAAAGTTGGAGAAGATAACCAAAAGTCGAACTCGACTCGACTCATGGTCGAAGGACGTAGGGGAATCACGACCAATAGCTGAATCCGAAGCCGAATCATTCCCCGGATCAGGTTGATTGCTGATATATATGTCCCGGGGGACTGCCAGCTTTGGACCAGCTTCGTCATAGTCCTTCTTGGGGATGGATACGAGGTGGTCGGTGGAATCCGATATCCCGCTACCAAATACCCCCAAATTGTAACATCGGTAGGGGTCTTGCACGTTATCGCGGAAAAGCATGATACCATAGATGGACTGTTCTTCCGAATTCCAACACGATAACATGGCAAGAAATGGTCGACCCTTCTTAGTATGTATCCGCACTGGAATCAGTGGCATGTGTATGTGAAGGCCGAGATGAGTCCGGGAGTACTCCGTCATCGTTTCCAATGGCTCGTCGGGAGATTCGCTTCTCGCAGACACTGGCAACGATACAATATTTCCCGAGTCCCGGAAATCAGCGGGTGATGGTGCAAGGATGAATGAATGTTCGAGAGAGCAGTGGGAAGGTAACTCCAGAATGGGGGATGAGCCAGAGTCGTCCGCGTCGCTTTCAATCCAGCCGGAAAAGAATGGTAACGAATAACCCATTGACCTTCCTGGCGACCAAGCAAAGATTGACTGGTCGCTCGAGCGCTGGATGATCTCGAGTTGAAGTCTTCTGAATGCTGAACTGCCTTCGCCGTAGATAATGGGCATAAAGATGCTGAAAAGGCCCATTAGGGAGTACGCTTGGTCTTCAACTCGCGTAGTCTGCCTTTTGGCAGCCCAAGACATCCGCTGAGCAACGCTGAATGAGCTGAAGGAGGAATTGTGGGACAGGGCATCTATGGGTATCTTGGTGATGGCGCTGAGCAATGTCAGCAGGCTCCCTTTGGTACCGAGGCTTGACCAGGACTTTGAGAAGAATACGAGGCGCTTCGGAGCTAACAACTCTTGCAACGTCCAACCGCGGGTGAACCATCGACTTTTACGGAACAGGGAGTCCTGACGATGTGGATCCCCATCATCGACGTCATCCAGATAGATAAGACAGGTGCCAGCATGCCCATACCATTTGAACATTGAGTTGATTGCTTCCGAAAGCTCCGCACTGCTCGACTTATCTATGCAGCAAGTGTCTACCCATGCCCACTTGTACCCGATTTTGAGGGCTTGTTCGCAACAGTGCTCGATCTTGGGAAACCCCGTCATCCCACGCGCACGATCAAGGTCTTGAATATCCTGGAAGAGAACCTCCTCTTCGCGCCAACAGTGGGAGAGGATTGCATAATGTGGTGTCTGGCCACGCTGCCTTCCCGGTCTCCAACTAGGCAGATCCCCCGAAAATTGGCGTAGTCGTAAGGTCTTTGTATTGAGCAACCACATTTCCTACGAAGGGTTGGCATAAGGGAAACTCAAGAAATCCAAAAGGAATAACAAACATCACAATTGGTGTAAGCTCAGTGTAGTTGCCGAGAGCCACATTTGCCAGTGCTGGCTGCTCGCCGAGGTGTGTCACGGTTGTGGTCCTCCGATCAAGGGAAAGACTAGGCAAAGGAACTTAAGGAAGACTGAAATTCAAGGGGGAAGTCGAGATAGTGATAGTGGGGTTCATCCGAGACGGGCGCGGAATCTGAATTCGAGCGCCTGCCAGTCGATTATCTGGGTGGTCGTAAAGGTTTTACTCCTTGATACATACGGGATAGCATCTATGGCACAGAATTTTGCATATCAGATAATATTCAGTTCAACCATCATGGCGGTATAATATTTCATCGTAGCACAAAGCGACAAAAGGTTATGCCTGCAACGGACGGGTGGTCTCAGCTACCGTTTCTTCCCTCGTGCCTTGACAATTTTCGGCTTCTTGGCATCCACCTTGATAGGCAACGGGCCCTCGACGATCTCGACTTCGTCGTCCGAATCCAACTTTCTCTTGTGCCCAGTGGCAGATCTCATCGCCGTGCTCCCTTCTTCCATGATATCGCTGACCGTCGTCGTCGACATCCTGTTCGTCGAGCTTGGACTCTGCCGCACCGACGACACTGTCCCCTGAGCGGACGCCCTCGACTTGACCGACGACGCAGGCGACGGTCTTCTCGAGCCCGCCCCCGCCGAGCCAGAGAGGTTTTGCGCCGGAAAGACAGGCAACAAACCCACCTCGTCCAACCCATCGACTTTGCCCGTCGACGATGCACCGCCCTCAACTTGTCCGTCTCGGTACGCCTCCAGCCTCGTCTCGCGCCAATCCCGTCTGTAGATACTCTCTGCCGATAGGCCGTCCTCGAATGACCGTACGTCGCCCTCGAGGCGCATGTTGTTCTTTTCGTGGTCGTCGTGCTTGGTGGTGTCACGGATTAGATTGGGAATGTGCTCCCCCGTTCGGCGCGCTGCAAAGAGCTCAAGGGAGAGCGATGACGCATTCTTGAACGGTCCTTGTCGCCATCGGCGCGCGTCTTCTTCCACGGCTGGCTCGCCTAGGTTCTCGACCCATTCCCAAGGTCGGTTTTGAACGGGTGCGCCATATACCAGTTGACCAGATGCATCGCGATGGGCATGTACGAGATTCGCGACGACTTCATTGGGAGGGAGGTGCGGGAGCAGAGTGCATAGCTGTCGATAGTATTCAGAAGGTAGATCGATCGGAAGCTCGTGTTCGGAGATGCAGGGGTAGTATTTGAAGAAGTCGGACGTGCTCGACTTGGACTGCGAGTGGAGCTCTGCCGGTGTACGCGTCAGAGCATGTACACAGAAAAAGATTCACGAGATATACCATCAATCACAAAGTACAAGGTGTCAATGAGCAATTGGTACGCAACGGAGTCAAGATCGGATGATCCAGACGCGTGTATCTGCCCCTGTTCTAAGCATCTTCACGATTCTCCATGACATACACATACCAGAGCCAACCGGAGAAGAGCGGATGATAGCATCCCGTACTGCTCGCGGGCAGTATGCGTCCACATTCCCCCGAATCCTAGTTTAAATTGCAGCAAGCGTGCGAGAAAGAGGACGCTTTGCGTCAATGGTTTTGATGCTTCAGCGCCCGCCGCAGTAAACATCGACTCGATGCAGGAGAGTGTCTCGCATATACCCTTGCCAAGTCGTTCTTGACAGTTGGCATCCAATTGAAAGACGGTCCCTTTCGTACGGAAAGGTTCCATTACATGTGATAGGAGGCGTAAGATCTCCCCTGCGCGATCAATACGTTCTGTGAGGTTTTCAAGCGACAGCAGAGTTGATGGGCGAGCGAGAATTTCGACGAGGCTCTCCATGCCGTTATTCACGAACTGCAAGGATGACCGATAAACGAGTGATTCATCAAGTGTAGTGAACAACGAAACCTTTTCAGCCACGGCACTATCGATCTCCTTCACCATCTCGGCGATGAAGCACGCTTCCTCGGATGCGATTGAGTGATGAAACAGGACAGAAGTCATCTTGTCCAAGGATGCGCTGGCGGCTTGTTTCGTCGAATCGTTCGCCATGGCTCGACCCAATTGTCGTAGACCGAACTGCAGTTGAACGGCAGTGGCAGCAAGACGCCACGGACTGAGCACGGTTGAGATCCCACTGTTCAAAAACGTGTTCACGTCTGTGCCTGCAAGTCTAGTTCAGCGACCCTCGAGACGCGGAAAGCAAAGATACCGAACGCTTACCCTCACTGGAATCGCTCAGGATCACCTTGAGAGCATTCACGAGCGGCTCAAAGAGCGTCTCGTTGATAGATCCAGACTGGACAGGTTGTTCGAAGGCCCTCCGTATCACGTCCAAATCGCGGTATGCAGCAGACCGGAACTGTCGACTCTCACAAGTTCTTACCCGGAGTTCCTTGGCCACGTCTCGGAGGTGTTGCGGAACGAACGGGTTGTGTTCAATAGACACAAGAGTAGGCATCTCGGCAGCAAGGAAGCTAAAGTGCAGCTCGCCAAACGCGTCTTGGCGGCGGGTATAAAAGCGATGGACATCCAAAATGGTATTCGGAAGCGTGGACGATATCTGAGGCTCTTCTCTCAGAATCAAACAGTCAAACAAGGCGTTCGCCGACTGGATGTAAGTTACCAGCGATTCCGCTTGTTCAGACATGACGTTAGTCAGCTGTGTCCATGCGGGGTAGATAAGACCTCGGAGGATTGTCGTGGATGGGAGCGCTCCGTGGGCGCACAAAAAAAGCAGTACAACGGTGCATACATCCCACGCATCGACTGTGAGCGCCAATATTTCACCTTTGCCAGTGCCGAGGAACCAGCGGAGTACTTGTTCATCGATGCCCGCGGGGAGGTGCTGGTCGACATGCAAAAGGAACTCCGCATATTGCAACGCTATCATGTGCCGTTTGAGAACATCATCTGTCATGAGTGGAACTTGACGCAATGAAGCCACGGTATTGTCCCAAACCTTCCAACCCCAGTCCAACGACGTTCGGTACTTGTACCACAAGCTATTCGCGAGGATCGAAGCGGCATCTGGTTTGGAATCCTCCGCAAGTAGCAAGATCTCGGGTAGAACCAGAGGGACCGTGTCGCCCATAGTCGTTTCCGGAGCAAGCGCCTAATGAAGGTTAGTTTAATCCACCAGGCTCGTCGTACAAACTCACATGAGCAAAGGAAGATATATCTGCCGCCACGAGAGCTCTCGCAGATTCATCTAGGCGGCGGCCTCCGTCCATCTCAACGAGAAGAGCCAGAAGTGATCTTACTTGCATCCCTCGATTCCTCCAGACGACATGAGCAGAATAAAGGGCATTTGTGATACTACTCGTCGCATTCATCGAGGTCCAGACAGTGGCGAAACGATGGAACATTTCGCCCACTGCCGCGACGACGCCTGCATGTGAGGTCTGGGATAATACCGAGAGGCTCAGCTGAAGTAAAGAAAGTTCAGTCCGTGTTCCATGTGTGACTGCTGGATGGATTTACCTCGAGCAATGAGCCATAACAAGAAGTACAACACAATAACTCTACTGCCACGCTATATGTTCGAAGAACGACCCCCTCATCAAACTTATCAGATCTGCAAAGGTCTAAATGGTGTGGGAAAGGAGTTGAAGCAACGACTTACGAGCTAGCGAATTTCTTGTAGTTTGGCAGAAGCCATTCCTTGAACACCTTGACTTGTTCAAAACGCGGAGCATGGATAGTTGTGTGACAACTACCATGCAAAGCCGACAAAGAGGTGAATGGATGAGGTGATGTCCCTGAACCAATCGCCTACGTGAGCACGCGCTACGGTCCCGTTGGCAGATAACGCACCTCCGAATACAACGGGCAGAACGGCTCGAATCTCGCGCCTCATTTCTCTCTCACAGACATCTTCAGGCGTTTCGCGTGCGCGTGCGCCGTATAGAATCAACTTGCGCTGGTGAAACAAGGAAGATGTGGTGTCGTGGAGTGGTATCCAACGCAGGAACTCGCCATGCTTCAGAGCTGGCTGTATGTAGCCCGTCAAAAGCAAGTACAAAGGCACTCTTGATGGCTCACCTCGGAACACGAAAGGCCTGGCTCACTGCGTGCAACAAGCCGTTGGATATAAGTCGCATAGTCAAACAGGCTATCCTTGACAAGCTTTCCAAAAAGAGCCGAGACAGATCTAAGGTTAGCGCTGTTGGCGGCTACTTCACTTATGTCGAGCCAATCAAACAGGTAGTCGTGCAGAGTTGCGCAGGAGAGTTCGCGGCGTGCTGTGCGCTCGCAATATTGACTGAGAAGAGTCACGGCAACGAAGGGACGATGCGGTCCGAATTGAAGGGGTGTCACAGCCCAGGTGAGAAGCGTGTCGAGCTTTTCGGTGAAATTTGATGATAAGGAGTCGCCTGAGTGCGACGGGAAGAAACCGACTTTTGCTATGTCAGTCGTACAAGATATTGAGTTGAGTTTCTGTAATAAGCAATGCAATGAAATGGAGCAAGTGTCACTGCAAGAAACTCACCTGGATATCGACGACCATTGATCCAAGACGCTCCAACGCACGAGGAGGAAGGTTCCGAAACAACATTGCGTCGTTCCTTCTTTGGATATCCGAGAGGCTTTCAAGAAGCAGTCGTTGTATCCCTCGTGGCCGCTGATCTCCCGGCAGTGAATGGTCTCCAAAAGCGTCAGATAAAACTGAGGCCAATAACGACGAGTGACTAGCCCAAGTGTTGGGACTAACAAACGCATCCGGAAGGGTTAGGCAAATTCGCTGCACAAATAAGCACACGGACAAAATTAGCGGACAGTACACTCACTTGTAAGAGGGTCTCTAATAATGCCTCCAACTTGACGAGTTGTCCCTGCGCCGATGACCGGATCTTCCGAAAGGAGTGAGAGGCGGCCCACAACAATAACCAACCAATTGACCTCCGAAAGTTTGGCAACGCACGCGTCAGCGAATGGCTTAGTGAGCGCGCGGCTGGCGAGCATGCCGTCCAAGTACTCGTCCGCAAGATGGGCCACGAAGCCAGCTTGCGCAAGATTGCACGCCACCATTTGCTGGACTAGCCACAAGAGAAATGTGCGGCTGTCGACGAGGCCGTCTGCATAGAAGGGTCGAAGTAGTCGGAGGCTGTCGAGCCTGGATCAGTACATAGAATTTATTATATTTGAAAGCCAACCAGTAAGTGAAACGCGAAACCCATCGATCACGAGAGTCCGGATCCGACAGTACACCTTTAAACGATTGTTTAATATTTAGTCCCAGACGAGGAGCGCTAGGAAGTGCAATTTCGGCAAGTTGTTTCTTGAGGTAGCTCGTCACGACATTCGTCCAATCGATGCTGTACTGCGTCGGATTATAGTTTGGCTTGTTCCGCAGACCCACCTGGAATAAGAGATTAATTACTATGAACTACTGAGTCATCTACCAACGTACCGTCTCGTTTGCACCAAGAACTCGTAAAAACCATACAGCGCGGGGGACTGCTACGTTGTTAGACTGCAACAAGTCGAGAAGGTCGTGTCCTTTTGCCCCGTGTGGTACACTCTTACCAAGCTTGTGCAACGGGACATCATCGTTCGCAAGGTCTGCGAACCATGCCTGACGTTTTGCATCGTTAAGAGTGACACGAGACGGCATCTTGAAGGTCCAAGGACTATCTACGTCGTGAGTGAGTGTTACCTAAGACGTAGAGAAGCGAACTCACGGAACGCTAGGCGTATTCTCGGCACGGCGAGCGAATATCTCACCCATTATGTTCTCCAATTGCACAAGTGCAACATGATCGAAGATCTGGTCCTGCTCAGCATTCGATTGGGAACCCAGAGCCTCGGCGACACCGGAGATCTCTGACTGGTGAGAAGTGAGGAAGCCGTCAATACAGAGCATTCCTTATAAATACCTGAACATATGGGCTGAGTACAAACCCGCTCTTAACATTGGTTTCGGACAAAATATCTTCATCCTGCCCAGGATACGGAGGATGGAACCCGAGATACCCTGGGGAGACCCTCCATTAGCTCGGGTACGTTTTGATGTTTGCGTGACTTGCCAACGTCAGCTGACTGGTGGGATGGAGGCATCCATGGTGGTGGACACGAGTCGTATATGGGAAGCGGATTATCGTGTTTCGTGTTATTCTTCGTCATAAAGCTAGGTATCTTGGGGATGTGAAGAATGGATGGTCGAGGTTTCATACAGAGGCAGGCATATCGGAAAGTTTGTCAAAACCCACTCCAGAAGTAAGTATCACAACTTGAAGCAGTTACGGAACCTACATGGCCACAGCGTCCAGCATAAATTTACCACGCTCTTCTACTACTAACGTAGTACGGCCCAGGTAGCCTCTACCAAGTTATACCAACGTATTCAAAAGACGCCTGAGTACTTCAGCACATTCAAACGTATGTATATTAGCTGTTCGTATTATATGCCCACAAACTCGGTCCGAATCCAGTTTTAAATTCAAACCCGCTCCTGAGGCCTGAGGCCTGACCATTGAGCTGCGATAGGCATGTGTCCTTTTTCATTCATTGATGATACGTATGTGGCTTGCCACCGACCCACGAGATCCTATCCCGCTTCCTCCCAAACCCTCTTCCAGAATGCGCGCTTCAATCTGCGTACGAACGATGCCTTGCCTTTGAGGCCGTGGCCCTGCTTTCACTACTTTGTTGTGGGACGCTATGCTCCGGTCCTGCAGTTGAGAGCCTGCAGTTACAGTAGCATTGGCTGTCAATGTAACAATGTACAGAAGGTCCGTTCGTACGAGCCTTCTGAATCTTTATTCAATTAGCCGGATCATGTAACGTTCCACCCTTCTCTGCAATGCTATGCTCACCATCGGCCATCGGGATTCCCTTCATCACACTGGGCCTTTGAACACATGGACATTGGTGGTGTGCGAAGAATACGACATACGCACTTGGACACCCATGTCTCGCACTGAATTGGATGTGATTCGAAGTGATAGAAGGTATAGGCACGTATCTATATTCACTTTTCCGCTCCCTGGTAGTGTCGGCAATGCAACCCTCGTCATCTTTTATCTGCGACTTCTTTGAAGGGTCAAGTCCCCGCCGACAACCGAGTATGATCTTATCAATATTCTTAGGGTCATGTTTGTGCCTTCCTTGCAGCTCATTTCATTTCTGATTATTACCCGTTTATTGTAGTGACGCAGATGTACTGGTGAACTGTTAGAGTCGAAGAGTTCCTTGAAAGACGACGACCTTCACCACGCCAAGGTCTGGCGTGGAGATGGAACACGACTATGATATTTTGCGTAGTCGTATCGGGAGCATCGAAGGGGGGCGGGTATATCATTCATTAAGAATGTGTTGCAGATAGCGAATATATGGTCATGTTTCAATTTTGAATCATCATGGGGCTCGTGGTGTTTGTCGTAGCAGCCGGGTTCCATCGATCAAGGCAGTTGCGAGCGATTGAAATACATTGCCGACAAGCATCAGGCACGATCAAACATTGCATACGCTGCGGGACGGGGGAGATTCATCCATATATGGGTATGTCTCGGCACTGCATTTTTTGTGATGCAATGTAGGCTAAAAAGCAAACATAAACGTCGAAACGGGACTACCCCAAAACCCTCTACCATCATATCGGGAATCAACACCGCTCATGATTGACCCCGTGGATTACAGCGTCGGTGTCCTCCAACCTATGAGTTCGGAAAGTTATAGTCCTGATTGACGAATATGAGGCGCCAAACAATCGTGCTTATGAAAATGGCTATTTCAAAGAAGTGCGTTCTCTATATCTGTCTCTGTGCCCCTTGGTGTTAAGGACAAGTATTCCAGGCCAATGAGTTTTTCGGGCGCGGTGTACTTCCTCCTCTCTTGAAGGTGATCATGATTAGATTCCACTGCTGAACAAGTAATCCATAAATTTATTTAGTCGAATCCAAACCTACTGTATGCGGTTTTAGTTGGTGTCACCCCGACACCAAAATCTGGGTGGTATTCTGGTTTGAACAATCTTCATGTGCGTCGCTTTAATCTGCCAAGGCGTGGCGCCTCCTAATTATTACTCAGATCCATGCGCTACACAAAAAGAAATCCCCCTTTACTGGCATGTTGATGTTCACGGAACCCGAAGTCATTCGACTGATGACGTTGGCCAATGTGAGTTGACCATCTCAGTGTGGACTGGATGATTTTCACCCGCCTTATAGAGTGAA
>JBBPRK010000574.1:0-20657 GCA_038093075.1 Boletus patriciae | reverse complement strand
CCAAAGAACTATGTGTCAGGAAGCATAATGAATCTCTTCCTTCTGACCGAATGGTACAGGACCAAGATGGACACCTATTGTTACTTTGTGGATCTATTCATGACAGCATCCTTCCTCCCTCATGATCCAGAGGAGATAGCCCAGTGCCAGTTTTATTTTGGCCTCCTCTCCAATCCAAGAGTGCCACCACCTCTGAAACCCATGGTGTTTATTATTTGCAGGCATCAGCATTATTTCACCATCTGCTTCAACTACCAGTCAAATCATGCATGGGTATTTGGTCGGAACCCCAAACCCCCTACTGTCGGTCTGGGTATCAACGTTGGATGGAATGAATGGAATGGTCTCATGTATTGGAGGAGGGTTGGTGCCTTGTTTGGATGGCTGGTCTCCGACGTCAACCCCACAGCGAATGCCTATGACTTTGAATGGGTTTTTATTTTTTCTTGGCATCCCATGTTTCCCACCACATTGATTCGGTGACAGAACAGGTTGGATTGTGGAGCAGTCACCATGTCAATTACTATATATCTTCTACACAATGGCCCTGACACCTACCTCCGATCAATCCCTGGAAACCAAACCCCCTATGTGGAATGCCCTCATATCACCAGAAAGCTACTCTTGGAAAGTGTCTCAAGAAATCTCTTTGACTGTCACCACTGGTGGCAGGCATTGAAGGACACAGAGTCATGGTTAGAAGAGCCATCTGACACAGTCCTGGACATGATCCATGACAGTGGATTGGATCAATCGGATGAGGTTATAGCCCTGAATGTTATTTTGGCCAGATCTATAGACAGGTGCCAGGCCTGCAACCCACACTTTAAGGAGGGCCATTCACTAGACTCCGGGTATTCCAATGCTACCGACGGTTCGGGGGCTTCTGATGGCTCCGGGGGTTCCGAAGATTGGTGGGATCCTACGATGCCGTGGCTTCCATCATACCTTAGACGGCTGAAGATCATGCGCGACGCTTGTAATCGTGCTCTTGGCAAACCCAGAGCTCCTAGGATAAAATCCCAGGCGATGCCGCTTCCAGCCCAACACTACCTTCCGTTTCCCTTGGACTATTCCTTTGACGACTACTTCGGCGGTCCCACGTTGGAGAATTTGCAGTATGCAATATGCGAGAACAGAGAGGGGGACAGACACTCGAACTGGGATTACTTCAAGGATTATGGCTACAGGCTCCTGCCAGACTTCACAGCAACCTTCAATCAACAGGATCCAATCAATGTCGAAGAGCACGTCCTTCCAGTAGGTGAACCACAATTCCAGGACCCATCCCCCTGGGACGAGACCGTGGTTCATCACCTGTCTACCGATCGTATGGGGCAACCTCGACAGGTTCTTGTCGACGATGTTGACGTCATGGGAATGGAAGACATGTCGATGCCTGCAGGTAACAAGAATTCCCCTCGTAGCATAGGCCTCTTCATCTGTGGAAAGAACTCTGTCCAGGGAAATTATGTCTGTCTCCGGCCAGAATGAGATGCAGTTCTCATCACCATGGGCGAAGTCCGAACCACTCTAGACATTGACAGCATCATCTGGGTCACCCATCATCTCCATGTGCTTGGCTCTCTTAAAGTGAACGTCATGCCATACTTTGGAAACAAACCACCTATTTCCAAAAACAAGCATTGCAATGTGGAGATCCTCTGGCCACAGCCAGGATCAAGAGAGCAGCAGATGCTCTGAGTGGTTTACAAAATTGGTTCCTCTTAGTAGTATCCCCCACATCCATTTCGCCCAGGCAGGAGACAGTTCTGGAAGCAACAACTTCCATGTAGCATTTCTGTACATAATGCACAAGAATCCCAAGACCGGTCATTCCACTACCCTTGTTCCATCTCCAGTGCAAATTGTCTGGCTCACTCAAGTCTTGTTGCCAGCTATAAGATCCACTGCACCTCAAGAGATTCGTGAATATTCCGACTTTACCTATGAGGAGTGGAAGTGGAAGGCTACTGTGAACAACCAGCTCAAGGCTTCCAGGACCCTCACCCTTGATTCCACCACCATCAAAAACTTGGTTGATCACATGTGCCTCCTCATCTCTCGAGCTCATGATGGTCATCTTGATGTGTTTGGTTCCTTCTTTTTCATAGTGGACACCAGAGGGATCAAGCTCAACACTGTCACTGTCAGAGGTCGTTCCATGGATCCTTTGGTCACCCTCTTCCAAGAGATTCCTACCTTGGACTGGGAGTATATGATGCACTGTGAGAATGGCCACCTCCTTCTTGACCTGGGTGTTTCATATCATCCGGATCCAGTTGACCGGCAGCCCCTGATAGGCTTATGAAAGCTCAATGCAATCCATGCCTCATATATGAAGGCTGGAATGAACAAGCCCCAGGAGTTCAAGACCTGTACTATGCCCAAACATGGTGGACTACAGGCTACCATGGAAACCATTTGCAAGAGAGCTGTTCAGCTTACTTTTCGGTCTACATACAACCTCATCTTCAAGGCCTTCCATAGGCCTGGTCAAGAAGAGAAGTTTTGCCCAGACCCGGAAGCTTATGCAAACACTGTAGTGTTTCAACAGACTTGTCAAGAATTCGTCACCATCTATCATGGAGCCAAGACCAAAAGCTTCAGGGTTCAAGAGGAGCTTCATGGAAGTGGCTCTGCCATAATTGAGGCTTTGAGATCAGTGTGGCACAAGGTCCACTTCCTGTCTTCCCACCCTTGCTGCTAACTGACACTGCTGCTTCAAGGCCACAGAATACCTAGACTCAGATCCAATCCTCTGGATTCCATCCCAGGTGTACTGCAAATTCATGATTAGGAGGATTGAAGAACTTCGATTTCTTCAAGTTCATTTCTTCAAGGAGCTGCGATCAAACTATGGAACCATGACCAGCATCATAGTCCATCTACTTTGGGGCATGTCATTCATAGTTCCAGCGAAGCAAACCCATCTTATAGAGGGGCTAAGAGACCTTTCATGTGAGGGCATCAGTCAACACTTTGGAATGTTTTTTCTTCAAGACTTGAATCTGGTCACCGGAGAGCTTCTGGTCGTCGCACAGATAGACAATGCAGACATAGAGCTCAAGTTGACTTTGCATGTAAAGAAACTTAGAAAGTCAAGGAACCCAACTGGACTTTGTTCGGCACATCAGAACACAGAGGCCTCCATGGAATATCCACTCGGCGAATGGCCCACATGGAACGAGCTTGCTCACTGTCTGGATAAAGATCCCACGTGCATAATGCGCCCCTTGGGGTGAAATAGCCTCCGGACTTGGGACGAATATGCTTCCAATCTCTTTGTTGCGTTCATGAATGACATGTGGCTAGCGATGGACCCTTCCTGACTCCGGAACCATCTCAGTACTGCAACCACACTCGAGGAGGCCATCCAGTCATGGTCTGTTTCTCACATAGTTCAGAACCTCTTGAGCATCAGATTCTTGCCCAATTCACATGGTCTGGATAAAAAAACAAAGCAGTTCTGGGACTTTGCAGATCTGCTGGACCTCTTCTTTCCTCAAGTGGACACACTGCCTCTGAATGTGGTTTGGACCCGCTTTTCACAAAGGCATGGGTACCTCCACATGTATTCCGAATTTTGAGCCACTCTCTCTGCTGAACAGTTTGGGATGCTGAAAACGGCTCTTGGAGAGCTGCTCAGTCACGCGCAATGTCTGCCAAATAGCACCAGGGCCACTGGTTCAAGGCATGGAAGACTTTGGATGGGTTCTCATGGGACCATAGACATGCACACCAATTCAAAATTCTATAGGTTGAAAGGAATAGCTAGTGCAAAGCAGACTGCAAGGAAGGTCATGCGCATCAACCTGCCCTCTCATCAGGTCATCACATGTCTTGACACAGCTCAAGGTATTTCCACCAGGGCATCCAAAAACTGACAGAGACAAGACAAGAGATCAGCCAGGTCAAAAAACAAGAGGATTCCGCCCCACATGAGAAATGCAGCTCATGACAGAGTTTAGAGCTTTAGTATGAGATGGCCCAGATTTCAGTCTAGATATAAATATATGCATTTATAACACTGACAGAAACTAAAGAGAGGGCAGGAATTGCCCAATGCTGTAGTACATTAGCTAGGGATAAAAAGTAAAAAGGAACTCACCTCATCCGCTGCCAAAGATGGGTGAAGACGACTGAGGTGAATGTGACCAGGCTGAAGATATATACTGTGGGTGGAGGTAGCAGTTCCCGAAAGGGTGCTTCCCGGAACAGAACACGGAAGGCCCGGAAGTGTCCAACTTATGGTCAAACGCTGTCAACCACCTTCACCTTCACCCTCATCCCCACACTACCAGAAATTACGAGTTTCTTGTATCAGACAATTCATTCAACACTTTAAATGGCTTGGTGTTCCAGGGTCAGAGCCTTCTTCCGATGCAGAAGGTTGGCGTCTTGATTCAGAAGTGCTGCCACCACACCACATGCTCCATTTCTCATGTGCACCCAGTCTAATTTCTGTACCATCAACCATGGCACTGAAGAGTATGTCATGTTCACTCATTCTTCACAGGAATTCCTTTGATCATTGCTGTAGAAACAACCAATTCCATGATTCCATGTGATGAAATTTCAGGTATGCTACATTTCCCACCTGGAGTCTATTATGCTCACATTTTGAGAGACCTGCCAGGAGCGGGTCATGTTCATATAAATGACAGGCAATCCATGGTTCTTTGGTTATAAATCTGTCCTTTCTTTGCTCATGATATCTACCCAGCGTCCTGGTGCATCACAATGAAAATGCGAAAGACTTTGATTTGGATTGGGAAAAAAAAAACCCCCTTCATGCCATGTGGAAGGCCCAGGTGGTCAGCATTTACAAGACTTCTGTTTCCAAGATCAAGATCAAGATTTGTGGCTAGAAAATATGGCCTTAGGCACTTCCTGAAGGTGATCCCACATAGTACAAAATAAAGGTGGTTTGGTTTTACACCATTTCCAACATTCTTGACCATGTCACCGAAATGAAACATGTGGTTGCTTGGTTTTTGTGCCATGAATGCAAGCATGTTATATGATAATACTAATTCCAAACCAAGTACAATGCTGGGAATGACACTCTCAGTGTAACAACATCCAAAATATCATGGTTTCAATTATCTTATATGAAGAACATAAGGCGTACTGAAGTCTTGAACAAGACGAGGTCCTTCCAGGATCTGGAATAGGGGCCACCTCTTCAGAAGAACCGGAAGTGTTATGACCTGTTCGCTTCACCTTACTTTCCTTGCTTGGCTATCACTATACCATAGTGAACTTCATAAATAAAATATTGCAGGTAACATAATACAAGTATCACCTTCACCCTGGTGAGAAACATTTCCATTGTCTTTACCCATCTTAGGCATTTCACCTGGTTTTATTCCTAGCTGGTGGAATGTGGCATTGGGAAACTACTGACCTTCTTTCATATTCTGTCAGTTTGTGCTGTAATTATATCCCCACAGCTCAACCTGGGGCACAAACAGGAGCCTCTGGGTTTAGAAGTGCAGAACCTTCTGAGCGCTTCCAGAGACCGTGCTTCCGGGTTTGGGGACTCAGAAGAGCTGGAAGTGTCCATCTTATGGTTGGACATGGTAAAGACCAGAATGATGTCCCTTGTTGGATTGTAACAGGAGTTATGATGGTGGTAATGAAAGCGACCAATGGAAGCATACTTGATGGGAATTTGTATGTGGGCATTTCAGCCGGCACAAGGCTAGGTCAAGCTTGACTACCACAGGCAATGAGGAGTAAGATGATGTCATTTGTGCTCTCCATGGAGGGTATGGGTATGGTTGGATCACCACAGACAATATATCCTCATCTACAGGCTAAAATACTATGGAAAAGCATCTCATCCAAAGTGGTGTGCTGAATATATGTATATCTAAACTGACAGAAAAACTAAGTAAAAAGATATTTTCTCAGCCTCTTCCAGGACTCGGAAGCACCAGAAGCGTCATGACATATTTTGCTTCATCATTTGACTCTCTTTGCTTATTTCACTCTATTCTTTATAACCTTCATTCAGGTTTACCATTATAATATTACAGATAACATTATATAAGTATACCTCTGCCACCCACAGTATATAACCCTTCAGCTTGGTTACACTCACCTCAGTCGTCTTTGCCCGGTGGTCTTTGGCAGCGGCTGAAGTGAGTTCCTTTTTACTTAGTTTTATCCTTAGCTAATGTACTATACTGTTGGGCAATTCCTGCCCTTTCTTGAGACTCTGCAATCCCATCTTGCACATTCCTCGGTGCACACCAGTTCTTTTCAGAACTTACTTCAAGTTTATCTTGAACTCAGACACCCCATCTGCACCATGCCACCCTCAGACACGGTTTGCACAGAAGAAATCCTCACTGGACCAAACAATTATGAAATGTGGAAGATTGGGATCTCGGCTAAACTCTGTGCCGAAAATGTTTTTGGTGTAGTCTCAGGGACTGATGTAACTCCCATGCCTTCAATCCTTGTTACCGCTTCTGATGTTCGAGCATGGCAGGAACATGGCAAGAAGGCCCACAGCATTATCCAGTTAAGCATCTTAGATGCCCTCCTTATGAAAACGCATAAGGAGACAAGTTCCAAGGCACTCTTTGACGCCCTCATCAAACTTCATGAGACTCCCAATATCTCCTCTGCCTTCTATCTCTTCCATCAACTCTTCAGCAGCACATGGGATGGGACCTCTGCTGTCTCTAAACACATCTCTGCACTTCAAACAATCAAATCCTGTCTTGCCAGGATGAAATACTCTGTGGATGACAAAGTCCTCTCCTTTATCCTTCTCAACTCCCTTCCAAACACTCCAGAATGGGAGATGTTCAAATCCTCTATTGTCAACACCGTGGAAGAGAGCAGACTTACATTGGACTCGATAGAAACCTGGATCATTTCTGAGGACTCCCAACAACACCCTTCTGGGCATTCCAAGTTGGCCATGGAAGCTTCCAGGACCGGAAGCTCCAAGCCATCAACACGCCCTTCAAATGCAAATGCTTGGTGTGAACACCATCTCTCCAAAATCCACAACACCTCTGATTGTCACACCTACAAGAAGTGGGTGTCACAGCTGAGGAATGGTGGATTCAGGGAGCCAGAAAAAGGAAGGGATAAGGTGAATGTGGTTGAGGGCACACCGGGTTTACCAGTATTATATTAACAGGGATAAAGTTGGGAACAGCTCAAAGGTACTGGTGCTTCCGAGTTCGGGACTGAGTTCAGGACTCATAAGGTCCCAGAAGTATCCATATTCCCAAAGCTTGTGTGGGTATGGGAGAACTCATGCTGTAGTCATAGAGTTGAAAAATTTATCTTGTGGTCTGCCCTACCTACCTCTATAAAAATAGGTGCAACAGGAAGATATTTTTGGAAGTGCATGGAAAAGGCTTTCTGGAAAAGATACTCTTCATGGTTGCCTTATTAGGTAATAGTCAGGCATGATGTGGGTCCATGATTGCTATATGTGGTGACCCTAACCCTATTGAAGTTGCTAAATTGGGTAACTTCTAACACCTAACCCTAAATGTGACATCCATATAAGGCAACTCCAGAAGGTTATATCAAGGATCTTGTGCAGCTTATATCTCAACAATGTGACCACCAATTTTGATGAATGTTGCATGGTTAGAATCAGCTTAATGAGAGGTTTCTGACCATACACATTTTGTGTTAAAAGAAAGTTGACCTTGATCAACTATTCATGAATATGCCCTATAAAGGTACGCTTAATGTGCATGGTCATAGAAGAGAAGGCTCACTGAGGCTGTTTGCCTTTAGCACAACCAGGGCATGTAGTTTCATTGAAATCCAGGATAGTGAAGTCCAGAAGTCCAGTGATGTGCCACTTGGCACATTTAGCAACCTCTTTTGAAGAATGACCAAGATGACAATGGACTGTTTTATAGTTTATAGTCACAAGAACATGGGGATTAAGGATGGGAGTGACTTTCAAAGTGTACATATTCTGGCCGATTTGACCAGTAGTAAATGGCACAAGTATGTATGTCACCATTGCCATATGTCACAGTAATTATATCCTGCTCACTAGTGACTTTCACTCCTGCTTTTAAGAAGTGTCTGAGGAAAATCAGGTTGACATTGGAGTTGGATATATGTTCAACATCATGCAGCTCTATATCATGAGAGCACTTACAACTATCGACCCATTACAATTGAAAATGATTCCTTTTCCTTCTACAAATATGGTAGCTGCCGCAGTTTGTACCAGTAGGCACTTTTCTTTACTGAACTTATGATAAGGTGTAAAGGCTTCTCTTAGAGGTGTAAAGTGCATTGAAGCACCAGAGTCTAGTATCCAATAATTAGAAGCTGTCCAGGATTGCTGACCTGGGTTTGAGTATGGATAAGCATTTTGGACTGGGCTCTAGTTGTAAAGATCTAAAGTCAGCTGTACAGACTAGCAGTGGGGAAACCACTAGGTCCTGACCAAGTAAGTAAAAGGGGGGAAGTGAGATACCTCACCCCTAGAAAGGGACTCTAAACTCAAGGAAATGAGATGAGGAAAGCCCACGGCCTAGTCTGAGTAAGACTGGGGAGCAAACAACATAAGACCAGTGTGATACTGATATGAGACCAACATGGAACTATGCCAGTGTTACAGCTTGGTATGCCTAACATTATTCTAATGGGCCTCATCGTTTCATCTCTTTATTTCTTATTTTATCAGATTAGTCTTATGACAGCTATGCTGCCTTCACATCAGACTCATGTCTGCCTTGTGCTTGACACACTGTTTTGTTCATTTCCATGCAGTGCTTGGCTTCTTTCATTTCACTTTCCTATGCTTCTCATTTGTCATAACCACATGCCACATGTTTCACTTCCATTCTGCCACCGCTGGGTGGTTGCCTCATGCTAACCTTCCTTCCATTCCATGGCTATGCTTGATGCATGCTCCTACCTCATGCTGCCACATATGTAGTCTATCTTGGGACTCATCAGTAGATCCAATACAAATATATGTACATACATACTCTAGTAGTATAAAAGGCCACAAGCACCAGCCAGAGAACTCCAGTTTAGTTCTCTTGGTCTTTTCCCCATAACCAGTGAGATCATCTCTGCAACCAACTGCTAGTCCCCTCAGTGCACTTTCCTCCTTCAATTCCCTAGAGTACCAGTTGACACTGGTTACCTTTGGGTTGTTTCATTAGAACTAAACTACTATTACTACTCTACCAAATCACTCCACCAACATGCAAACACAAGTTAGTTCATGGTCAAGTCCTCACATGCCATAGGTCACTTCACCCCTTCCTCACTCTTAATGAGGTCTGCCCCTGTTCAAAGATACCCTCCTCCACCCTTACGTGGCAATGGTCACAACTGGAGGTACCGCCCTCTCCACAATCCAGAGAGGCTTAAAGCCAGTTCAGTGTGAGCATGTGCCGGTTGGTAGTCTGCCACCTGTGCCAGTACCAGTAGGAGTTGACACTCCCTCACCACCCACAAGATTCCTTTCCTTACTATACGAGGAATTAAGGCCAAGCTTGTATGTATTGCCAAGAGACTCAGAAGGTTTTTTAATAGACCCTTTTTGGACCATCATGGTCGCATTCAGATTGGGAAACCCCAATGCCTCGTTGCTTTTACCAATTACACAAGAGTCTCTCATCTGGACCACTCCCAGCATCGACCCCAACAACCTCTAATCCGACACACTGGGGAACTTGTATATCCCACCCCTTTAGTATCTTCCACCATTGCACATGGGTGGTTGTTATAAGCCAGGTTACTTCATGTCCTAAGCAAATACTTCACTGTCCATCTTGCCTCCTTTAGTCTCATTAGTATTTCATCATGACCTCTCTCCCCACTTCCCTCACTGTAGCCCTTTCTACTACTGCCACCACAGATGGCAAATGGGAAAACTTAGTAGGAGAACTCCACCTTTTCATGGAAGCACAGCAGCATGCGCTGGACACATCTAGAATGTCAAACAGGCACAAGACCGAATGAAGCTCAAGGCTGATAAAAGCTGCTCAGCAGCGCCTGAGTATGCCATCATCCCAGCAAGTCTGGCTATCCACAGAAAATTTGCATTTGACACGTGCATCATGCAAGCTATCTGAGCATTGGCTTGGCCCTTACACTATCATCGGCTTGGCAGGACCCAATGCCATTGAATTAAAATTACCAAAATTGATGCCAATACACCCAATAGTAAATGTCAGTAGTAAATGTCTTGTGGGTTATGTAGGGGCAACCCTCATGGACCCGGGACCCGTCAATGTCACTTAAAGACAGAGACAACAAATGGAAGGTGGACAGGATCATCAATTCATGCTATAAAAATAAAACACTGGAATTCCTCATATCATACCTGGAACCAAAAGCCAACCTCAGTAATGCAAAGGAAGCACTGACTGAATTCTACCATGCAAACCTGTCAGCACCCAGGGCCATTTCAATCCCACCACAGGATTTCTTGCTTCTATTCCAAAAGAGGCCGGAGCCTTTTACAAGTCTTCACCCCCAGAGATGAATGAAATGAGGAGTACCTGAGGCATAGTGGTTGAAATGAAAAGAGAAATGACTAAGTCCATTGAAACGATGGTATGCCTAACATCATTCTAATGGACTTAGTCATTTCATTTTCTTATCTTATTCAGATTAGTCTCATGACAGCTATGTTGCCATTTTGCATTAGACTTATGTTTGCCTTGCACACTTGACACACTGCTTCATTCATTTCCGTGCAGCTCAGCTTCTTTCATTTCACTTTCCTATGCTTCTCATTTGTCATAACCATTTGTCATAACCACATGCCACATGTGTTGCCACCACCATGTGGTTGCCTCATGCTAACCATCCTTCCATTCCACAGCTATGCTTGATGCATGCTCCTACCTCATGCTGCCACATATGTAGTCTATCTTGGAACTCATCAGTAGATCTGATACAAATATATACATACATACTCTAGTAGTATAAAAGGGCTGCAAGTGCCAGCCAGAGAACTCCAGTTTAGTTCTCTTGGTCTTTTCCCATAACCAGTGTGAGATCATCTTCACCAACCAACTGCTAGTCCCCTCAGTGCACTTTCCCTCCTTCAAATTCCCTAGAGTACTAGTTTGACGCTGGTCACCCACCTTTGGGTTGTTTCAGCCAGGCAATTAGCACAATGCCATAGAGGAATGAGATTGGCAAATGGTAGTCTTCCACCCTTTTTCATAGCTTCACTAGTCTCATTCAAGCATTGCATTCCCATCCCTCTATCTTTCTATCCAGTTATAGAAAGGGGTCTCTTAAAACTTCTCCAATAACAAAATGATAGGGGCTAAACTTCCAAAGGAGATAGGGGTCAATCCAAATTTGGAACATGACTTGAATAAGCCTTTTGAAAATAATTAACCAAGAGTCACAAGATGTGTTTGGCTGTATACTACAACACCAAAGATGAAGTTAGGAAAATCCAAAGCCATCCCTTCCAAAAAAAAGGGGGCAAAACTTCAGCCATACACTAATGAAAAAGTTAAGTCACCCCTTTCCCAAAAAGACAGGGGCTAAACTTCCATATATATATGACATAGGGGCTGAACCCTATTTTGGAAACATGCTTACATAAGCGGTGTGAAAGTGGTGATGGCAGTGTTTCGACGTGGAAGGCCATCTGGGCCCCCCAGAGATGGGGAAGCATACCCCCCAAGGCGGCCTGGACGCCCTGTGCTCTTGGGGGGCGTGACCTTGCATGTGACAGCACAGGCATCCAGGACTCCTGTTCTACAGTGTGTAGCACACAAATTTTTCACTGACCACATTGTACAAGTATATACAATTCAAAAAAATCTAAATTGAAGTATGACAGGGGGTTTCCTTATTGGAAACCCTAGGGTTTAAATCTCCCTAGGTCCAGAGAAAGAGAGCTCATAAGACACATCAATTGTGCAATCGCACGTCATGTTGGCGTTACTCGGGCGTTGAGTAAAATCATACGATTTTCCTTTTATACTTACGTTTTTCAGTTGGTCTGTGCGCAAAAACCATCCCTATAAAGGGTAAGTTTTAGCACTAAATTATTTTCTATTCGTCGCCAGAGGTCTGATGAGTCTCCATGACGAAATAGGTGGCGCTGTGAGACTTGTGGACTCACTGCCTATAACCTATCTGGCACCCATCCTCTTAGTACTATGCCCCTCGCAACACGAGCGAAGCGAGTGTTGCTCGGCCCCCTAACCCTAACCCTAAGTAAACTAAGGTAAAAGGTAGTGTGCAATGTAGCTATGCTTAGTAAGCAATAATACTATATATGGAACAATAATTCCAACAGGTCATCCATGGGGGGGTCAGGTGAGGGTTGTCGAGAGCTCTGACTCAGAGGGGGTGGTGAGCCAGCATGCCGTAGGCCATTTCCAGTGGGTAGATAGTCTGTATACCTTGCTGGTAGGCGGATAGAGCGTCCAGAGTGAGCAGAATGTGCAAGCGGAGGCTTGGGGGATTGAGGTATTGATGAATGGTGTGAGTCCGGTACAGAAGCAATGCCAGAAGGGCCCGCTTCATTTTCCACCTGAAGATGTCAAGAATGTCAAGATGGGTGCAACATAGGCAAGAAACGACCTACTCGATCATTATTCTCAAAATAAAAGGTTTCCTCAGGAAGCATCTGTGCTTGGGGCAGTATTTCGATGGGATTGGTGTCTGCAACATGTGGTTCAAGGTGTCGCAAGCCTTTGTCCTTGTCTCGGATCGTTCTTAGACATTTCTGGGAGCGCTCGAGATCAGCCTGGAGTTGCTTATAATCTTGACATCTAGCTTCATGAGCATGGAGCCTCTTGTGAGTGGGAAACAATTTTCCACAGCCCAGGCAAGAATGGCCTTCAACCATGAGCGCTTGAGCAAGGATCAGAGGGATGAATGAGTATGAAACCCGAATGGCTTTTATTGTGCTGCCATAGACGTGATATACAAAGTATAAAACATTATAGTACTACCTAGAAATACTGGTTAATAATGGTTCGTTTGGGAAGAGAACTGTAGTATACTCACATTTTACAATCCACTGGCTGGTTTGTGAGTGATGAGTAGGGTAATGAGGTGGCGTCGGAAGCCACATACGATATTACAATCTCCAATGTTATCTCCGCTCACTTGATCTGCTACCACTACCACGTCACTACATGGCTCCTCATACTGACTCCAAAACATCTCACGATAAGGCCAAAAAGGCTTCCAAGTAAGTGCATCTCCTTATAAGCAGATAGGAGAGACCATGCTTTCCACAGGTCCGAGGAGTCAAAGAAGAAGCCCGAGAATGTCTACGTGCTAGCTGGTCGTAGAATCGCACACTGCATTAACTTGTGGTGTGAGCTTGAAAAGGTAGTCGACATCGTGCATGCTATCCAACAAGACGAAGCAAGTCAGGTCGGTGAGCTTGACGAAGATGACACAGCAAGACAAGTTCATCAGGCATACCTTGACAAAATGTATTCCACAAAGGGAAATGCGCTCCGATACTGACCTTTCTTACAGCCTACCTGAAGCACGCGAGAATGCATTGGAAACTTACTACAAGATTCTCCAATTTGTACCATTGTTGGAGGATGTTGTCAAAGACTGCAGCCGGAAGGCTGAGCTGGGTAATATATGTTCCAAGGTAGGTTTGGCACCCTATATGTGCATACACTCACCTTTTTTGGGTGTTCAGATAACTGGCGCTATCAGGAGCACACGTGCAAGTGACACGAATGGTCTAAAGATGTCAATCCCTCGATATGCATCACTGAACCCCAACGACGCCACTTCACTCAAACCCCCAATCATCCTCTCCGGTGGAAGGGCCGAAATGGGCTTGAATCATCCCATTCTGGCCCAATGGCTTTGCCCTGCCGAGTTCCTCAAGAAATTCGACCAAAACCCCGAACAGTACTGTAAGTAATTTTACATATTGTGAGTTGAGCGTTCACGCTGTTCAGGGCACACAAGGACCTTGCATCAGGCGTCATGCCAATGACAGCTGATAACTTCCCAACACTGTTTTGGAGTGGTGACATGCCTGGTGATGACTACGATCCAGAGAATGTGTGCCATGGAGCCTTTAAAAGCTATTTCCTTGTGCGGGTAAGTCAGTTTAATTTCTCAGTCTGCAATTCTGACATAGGTTGTTAGATTGCACGCCATATTTTCCTAGGCCCACAATCCGGCATCCCAGGGGATGAAAAGAAAAAATCACGATCATCCAACACTATCTTGAATGACATCACTACAATTGAGCCAGAACACATTGTGTATGTTTGCCTTCAGGTGCGTTCACACTGATCTTGTTACCGTTCTGTTTCAAAAATCATATAGGCGCGGTTTGTGATCTCTTCGATGAGTCAATGGTCTGAAAAGGATGGAACGTTTGATTATCACGACAACTATGATTATATTATTCACCTCCTCAAAACAACTCCAGACACGACATGGAGGGATGAACTATTGAAATGGTGGAACAAGTGAGTATCAATCACCTCAAATGTTGTTGTCTAACTGTTCAAAAGGGAAATTTTTGGGGATGAGAATGGCCGAGCTATCAGCGGCACATCAATAGCCAACTTGGCAAATGGGGATTCCACTTCACGTTTGAGTTCCATGGCAAAATTCCATGCACAAGCAGAGGCTCGTCTTGCTGAGGCTGCAGCGCCTGTGCCTGTGTTGGATCCATCCCTCCTTGCTTCAAGTTCGTCGAACAGCATTACACCTATGCACCCTAACCCTATAGCTTCTACCACCCTTGGCAGCACTTTTTTTGAACTCCAATGGTCTTACAGACCATTTACTGCCTACAAGGAAAAGTGGTCCGAGAGACCCCACCACTCGCCTCGCTCACCGCCATGGCCCAAATACAGCACAAGGAGGCCCACACAGTGCCTGCTGCATCTCGCAAGAGCATCCCATGGACTCATTCTCGAGTCCGTGTGCTGTCAACAAGTATTCGCCCTGCTGCCTCCCCCCCAACGCTCGCATGGACGCATGCTCCTACGCTGTCGCACGCCCTCGTCCAATGTGCACGGACCCTCCGTCCTCGATGCACACAACCCCTCCCGCCCACCTCAGGTTGCCCCCTCACATTGCCGCCTCACCTGATGCACTCCACCAGCCCACCCGCAACAGCAACGTGGCGACGGCGGTCACAATTGTCATGTCATTGTCGTTGCCCCGCCCTCAGGCTCACTCTTGCCTTCACCCCGCCCTTGTCCGCACATTGTCGCGCTCGCAACAGCGACATGGCGGCGCCGTCACGACAGCGTTGTCGTTGTCCCGCCCTCACTCTCCCTGGCCCTTGCCTTCACCACCTACACACCATTGCGCTCGCAACAGTGAGATACGTAGGGCCCTGAAGATCCCAAACTGACGATGATGACACTGAGAGACCCTGGGGACGCGACGGGTGACGACGCACATCATCCAGATGCACCCATAGAGATACCCGACGCTGCTGAAAGCGTGAGGGAATGTGGTGGCCAGGTGAATTCGAGGTCATCGAGGCCGTAACCTCACCTCTCACTGTCGCCGTCGCCCACTCCCACCCTTGCTCACTCTGGCCCTGGCCCCCCTCTCCCACATCCTCGTTAGTGGGGGCGGTGGAGTGACATCACGACGGGCGCAATCACGTGCGTCATGCTGTCGTTCCTCTCGCCCTCACCCTCACTTGCCCTTGCCCTTGCCCTCACCTCAGCCCTCACCCTCGCTCGCCCTAGCCCTCGCTCGCCCGCACCCTCACTCGCCTTCCACACATCCTCGTCAGGTGGGAACGATGGAGTGACAGCACAATGCGCGCGCCGTCATTCCTCCCGCCCTCACCCTTGCGCACCTTTTCTCCACACATGACAACGACAACGCGACGATGCGCCCTTTCCCTCTCATCCTCACTCACCTCGTGACGATGAGGTCGCGCCCTTGCCACTTCCTCCCCTTGTTCTTGATCCACCCACACCCTCTTCCTCACCCTCACCCTCGTCCACCCTTCCTCCTCCCCTCATCTTGAATGCGATGATGACGATGCTGACGACGCGTCATTGTCAATGCCCTCACCCTCACCCACCCTTCTTCCTTCCCTTGTCCTGATGACGGCTCGTTGTCATGGACGCCCTCTCCGTCTCCGTCTTCCTCAACCTTACCCACCTCGTGAAAATGGGGTGCCTTCACCCACCCTTCCTCCTTCCTGCGTCCTCCTGACAACGACGCACCGCCATCATCGCTCATGCCCACACCCTGGGTTAAGGGAAGCGATGGCACAATGTGCACGATTATGCATGTCGCGCCATCACTTCTCTCATCCTCACGCCGTCACCCTCCTTCTTACCTTCTCACCTTCTCGCCCTTGCCCCCTCATGCCCTCAGGACGGTTGGATGGCTCTGGGCTCATCTGGATGACATTGTCGTTGCCTGTTGTATACGGCCGGGAGGGCATGTAGACAAGCAGGAGACGTTGAGAGGTGTCGAGGACGATTGGGAATGCTGGAATGATGGCGGTGGCAACGGGAAAAGTGGGAGACAAGGTCAGATGGATGGCGCAGTGAGTGATGCACGCCGCTACTTGAAATGACTTGAAGGGGAGTCGCTAGTTGGAGAGATGCAAGTCAACATTAGAGGTTCACGCGCAGCTTACTAAGGAACGTACCTGAGCCTTCCAAGCTGTCTGGGCAACATCCCAGACAACCCACCGACAATCCGAATCCACCATGTCGATGTGGACGAATCAAGACGAACCCCAGTAGAAATATCAGTTGTTACAATCGCTTCTTTTCCCTGACTTGCGCTTCTCTTGTTCTCTTATCACCTCGAACTCTTATCTCCACTGATCGGTTCTCTCGCACCGATTACGTAGTTCCTTTTACTCATTGCTTCCATCATGTTCTTTCTTGGTCTACGCTGACGCGTCCCTTCAATTAGGGCAGGCGTCACTTGGTCCGTGCACATTTCCCCTTTCCATATAAACTCTCGTACTTCCTGTATTCTCTCCTTAACTTTGACCTACTCGATACTCCCTCAAATATACCAAGGTCATTGCTCCCTGCCTTGGACCTCTCTTAGTCCACATCATACTATTGAGTCGACACTCCTCAGAAACCTTCGAACCCCCGGCGTCCGTCCTAACGCTTGAACCCCTAAAGGACGACCCTTAGGGCGATCTCACGATCAATCAAGTCTATGCCTGTACCTACCCGGTCCAAGCGTAACATCAGTCAAGTTTGAGCGAAGAGATGGACTCACCAAGTCATGCGGTCGTCTCCACAGGCACACAAGGGGGAGTTATGTAGCCTATTTGGGTTAATCTGATGTAGTACATTCGAAGCGCCCGCTGAGCTCAAGGGTCACAGTGTGAGCCAATAGGATCACGAATAAATCTCCTACTGGCGTATAATGCAAACATGCGACTCTATGACACAAGATGAGAACTTGATGGCCTCTGGCACTGCTGATCAATGGCAGTAGGTGATCTGGCATGAGCATGCACATCACGGTGCAGGCGTGCATGCGAAGTAACATTGAATTCGAGTAAATCTCCTACCATTGTTTACACTGAGGTGAGAAGCGCACTACATTTCATATAGCCACTCTGGTCTCATGGTATTTCTCCCGTTTCTCTAGCATGTGACTGGTGTGACAACGGCAACGACATGTCTCTTCTCCGTCGTCCGAGTCTGCATCTACACCCTGTTTCGACAACGATAGAGGAAGGTATGGTGTCGTTCTCAACGACAACACCTCCAGCACTTTTGCGTGCACATGAACGCTGTCGAGTCAACACACCCGCCCAAACGCAGCTATACAGCACTGTCGCCACAACACATGCACCCAAACGATGATGACCGCCCCATCCCCCTCACACTGCCGTGCCACCCTTGCCCTCGCATCCGAGTCCACCTCACGCCGTTGCTCACCCACCTTGCCGTCACACGAGTGCCCTCTCCTCCCCTTCTGTGTGACTGACTGATGTATGTACGTTATGTGGTCTGTACTATCGTAGGGGCAATATCATGTTTCCGTCCTCTGATCACTCCCAGGATGAACAAGACATGCTGATGAAGTACATCTACAAAGGGATGGGTATGCCTGGGGTGGGGTGACGTGAGCGGGAGTGTGTTGCTCAGGTGGCACGAAAAGGTACCAGTGCGCTTTCCACTCCATTTTTCCATGATCCGTGCCGAGTCGAGTGGTGTAGTTGACAGAGATTGCAGGGATGGGGTGTATTGTGCACGTCATGACCAATTGCAAGACGTATAATTAGGCATTGTATCCTCACCTTGTTTGTATCGCTCCGACAACTTTTTCAGACCAGCAACGAGATGGCAAAGAAGAATTGTCTTCTATATGCACTGAAAGACAACATACTCTATCTACGAGGGAAAAGGGGGGGTATATTTGACATACTTTCTAATGATTTGTTGTATCACTCTCCTCTCTGCTTTGCGCCTCTGCGAGGCTCAATTCGATCGCCAAGCGATGTCTGCAGATGGAGTGACATGTTAGAGGAGCACGTTTTCACCACGACAGGCATGGTGACAACAGACCAAGCAAAGGCAGCTCCATGCCAAATGAGGCTGCTCGGTGCTTGTAGATGTTCCTCGTTTCGTCGAGGACAGACTGGAGCTGATGGATGGAAAGAGAATATGATGACATGCTGCATGTCGGCAGGGGACTCAACTGCGTGCCGGGCTCGATCATGAGCGATTCAACTTGAACCTCGAAAAGGTTAGGGACGGCATTGGACATGATGGGAAGTGAGGTGGCACGGACGGCGCAAGGAGTGACAAACGCCATACCTCAAAACTAGTGGAACACTAGCCGTTGCCATGTCGTGAGCACGACGGTATGCAGGTGAGGTCAGGGCAACGATGACGACACGATGACAAGATCATCATCGTCATGTCGCTGTTGTGAGCGCAACAGTGTGCGGGTGAGGGCGGGGTGAAGGCAAGGGTGAGGGTGAGGGCGGGCGAGGGTGGCACGGTGGTGGCGCAGTGGTGATTGCACGGTTGCAATTGTCATGCCGTCATCGCTGTTTCAAGCGTGCCCGTGTGGGTGAGAGTGAAACTTGAATGGGCACGACGGTGAGCGCTCACACTCATATGCAAATGGGCGGGTGCGTCATGGAGTGGATGCCCATGTGGTTGTGCAGGGGACTGTGGGAAAGTCAACGGCGGGCGGTGTGCGTGCAAATCGCCCCAGAGCGAGGATGAGGGTGGACTGCGCACGTTGGGTGAGGCGGCAGGGCGAATTGTCCATGCATGTCGGGAGGGCAACTTGAAGGAGAGCAAAGAGGCACAAAGGAGGTGTGAATGGAGCGTGAATGAGGCCAAGGGGATGCAGGACGGAATAGATGAGGCTCATGGGAGGCTCGTAGGAGGCTCGCTCGAGGCCCAAGCAGGTCCCGAGCAGAATTTTGGCCCAGAGGCCCCCACGATGCTGGGTCAGAGAGATCCATTACTACCTACAATGAAAATGGGTCTTTGAGACCATCGGAGTTCAAAAAAAGTGCTGCCTGAGGTGACTTCTACTTCGTTTGGTCAAGATCCGTCCTCATCACTTACTCATCCTGCATTGTCGGCATCTGACCTGGATGCAACTACCTTCCAGCCCCCGGGCACTCCTCTCCCACAGTACCAGGATTCGACAATTCCACAACATGCCCAAGTACCAGCCACCGTGCCCGCTACATCCGAGACAACCACATTCATCACACCACCTCGTGTCGCCCCCACGACCGGCATGGAGAGCCCCCTTTCAGAGGTCGACAATATGCCACTCACGCCCATCACAAACCGCCGTGGAAAGCTGTCTGTGAAAGCTAGGGGCAAGAGGCCTGCTCATGTTGATGCAGAAACAGGCGATGCCACTAATGTCAGTCGTGCCAAGAAGCCCAAGCGTAGCCACAGGTAAAATCAGGTGAGGTTTCCCCTCCATCGGAGATTACCGCTGTGGGGCTTACTTTTCAAGCAGCATCCTCACTTCTTTTCATCCAATCAGTTATGTTGTTCGTCTGTGTCGCGTCGCGCCATGTTTTTGTTGCCTTGTCATCAACTCCAGCCTTCGTTCATCTTCGCCTCTTGCTGCTTTCACTGTGCTCCGCATTCTCCCATCACACTCGTTTTCCTGGACGGACGGACGGACTCCATCATCGCATTCAGTTGCCGTGTCTCTTCCTGTCTTGCTGGTTTCATTGCTTCCATTCAAGTTTCTTGCAGTGCTGCTCGAGTATCAGTCATTGGGGTGGACGATTAGTATGTATTATATTCCCATCAGGTGGTATTGTGTACGAGATCGAGATTACATTCCATCATATTGTCTGTAGCTATGTACAATCAGCTGTGTCTTTATGAGAGATTATAATCCCGCGCAACATTGTGATCCCCCTGGAGTTTTCCCGAAAATTCAGTTCATTCATATTCCATGATAATCTCCACCACTGTCAGGGTGGCCGAAATGGGCTACCAACAAACATAATCTCCAAGTTACTCCAACAAACAATTATTCGGGCTCATAATATTTACGCAGTTTTAGTGATGATCGCGTGGGTTCCAAGTTTGGGGGAGGAGGTGTCGCAGGCGCATCAGAGACCAACGTCGACAGAAGGGAGCGCCTTAGAAAGCTTGCATTGGAAACCATCGACCTTGCAAAAGTACGTATGCCCCCTTCTATTGCATGCATCT
>JBBPRK010000573.1:0-20696 GCA_038093075.1 Boletus patriciae | reverse complement strand
ACAAAGTCTTTATAGTCCGGGAATTGCCCAGGACTGTGTAGTTACTGTAAATAAGGTTCGGAACACTAAGTAATAGGTACCCGAATGTCAATAAACACAGAACGATCAAAAGGGATGATGCTAAAAGTGGAATACAGTTAGACCGGCCGGTCTACCGTGGGAACCGGGTTCCCGGGACTCCGGAAACTGGTAATATGGACCGGACCTGACCGGTCGAGCGCGGGAAACATAGCTAGAAAGCCTCGGAAGGTCAAGATCCCAACCTAGAGCTGAGCAGAGCTCTACAACGGACTTCCAGGTCGTTGCCGTTGTCTTCTTGGCTGCTCGCGCTGGCTGCGAGGCTCATGCCGGCAGTCGTTGCTGTGGATTTGTGACCTCTGGCTCTCGCGCTGGCCTTCTCGCCCTCTCTACCATCTTTTTGCCTTTTTTTTGACTCTTTCTCCGCCTTTCTTCTCACATTTGCGTTTGTGATGCGCTCCGTTTCGTGGTACATGGTCTTCCCAAATTCTCGAGTCCTTGCTAACCTTGCTGTGGCTGCGTGGCTTGTCATAGGGGATTCGTGGTGCCGCATCACTACAGGAAGGTGGTGGTGGTGTCATGGTGGTGGTCGTAGTTGTAGTACAGCTTCGGAATAAATTTTCGACTTGTATAAAAGTTTCATAGGCCGTTTTCGCGGTACGAATGTCGAATAGAACTGAATCCGGGATTGTCGTGATGATCAGGCACCTGGCTTCAGTGTTTCGCTGTGCCCAGGCTCTCCGTGTGTCATCATTGGTTGTCACTGGGTCTGGGGGTGTCTCAGTGCTGTCGTAGAGTGTAGCGAGTCCTTCGGCACTTGCTGCGCTGAGTAAGTTCGCGCGGTACGTGCTCCAGTTGCTACCGTCCATTTCGAGATTTGGTACTAAAATAAAAGTACCATCTTCGAGTTCAACTTCATATGGCATCTTCGAGTTTGATTGAGTGAGCTAACAGGCGCTTTTGGGGCTCATAACCTGTAGAAAACTATAGTGTAGTCACTAGAGAGAAACTACAGTACTCGACGACCGAAATAAGGTCATGCTTATGTAAGCTACTAAATATGAAACCCATACAAGATGAGTTTTCAACAGTAGGTACGGGCGTAGACTCAATTGATCGTGAGATCGCCCTAAGGGTCGTCCTTTAGGGGTTCAAGCATCAAGACGGACGCTGGAGGTTTGAAGGTTTCAATAGAGCGTCGACTCCACCTTAGGCACCAGTTCCTCAGACCTTTTAGACCCTTTCAGGTGGGGTTCCTTGTCGAGCCAAAATGGGCCTAAATGGCCCTCAATCCGCGCCAGCTATTTCCAGCCAGTTTCCTTATTCATCCAGGGTGATTCTTGGGGATCACAGGATGCTTCCAGCACACATTTTCTGCATTCTGGACCATCTCCTGACCATCTCCTGACCATCTCGAGATGGTCACAGCCATTTTGGAAAGTGAATTTATGTATTGTTACAGTACCTACTACCCTATGAGTACATGTGTGTGAATTAGCATCTACATATGACTAGGCGCACATAGTTGCGTGCATGAAAGTGGTGACATGGGGGCCGAGTGGGTGAGAGTGGACAGGTAAGAGCGAATGGGTGAGAGTGCGCCGGTGACGGCGTGCGCCAGTGAGTGAAACGGCACGGGGGGGAGAGAGAGCAGCAGCAAGGCGGCAGTGTGCTTGTGCAATGGCGGTGTGGGTGAGCGACAGTGCAAGAAGACTGGTGGCGAGATGGCACAAAGGGCAGGAGAGGGAGAGGGAGAGGGTTGGTGACGGGGCGCGCGCGTCAGGGTGGGCGAGGCGGCGTGAAGAGGAGAAGAGGGCGAGGTAGAACGGGGGGAGAGTGAGGGTCCATGAGTGGCCAAGAGTGGGTGAGACTGCCTGAAGGGGACTGGGAGGAGAGGGCAAGGTGGCATGAGGGCGCGGGCGCTCGCGTGGCAGCAATGCAAGTGTATACGCATGCTCGCGTACACGGGAGGGGAGGGAGCCAATGGGCACACCGCGCGAGCACGCGTATGTGCGAACTGGCATGAAGGTGAGTTGAGGGTGTGGGTGTTAGTATGGCATTCACCGTACGTGTGCGTGTGGTGCAGTAGGTGAGGATGACATGAGGGCGAGGCACCATCATTGCTGCGTGTGGAGGGGCATATGAGGTGGGTGAGGGCAAGACGAGGGTACCGTCATCGCCGTTGTATGTGGAGGGGCGAGGCGAGACACCATCCCCGTCCTGCCGGTGGGTGGACTCGGAGGGAGGGGGTGGGTGAGGACGCGACAAGGGCGAGGTGCCGTCGCCACCGCGTGTGGAGGGATGCATGAGGTGGGTGTGGACGACGCAACCTCATGGTCGCTTGGTCGCATCGTTGTCATTGTTGTGGTGGTCACACCCTCGTCTTCATTTCATTGTGGGTGATGACGATGGAGAGGGCAGGGGCGAGGGCGCATGCGCGCATTGTTGTCCTTGTTGTCCTTGTTGCATAGCGAGGCACCGTCGTCGCTGATGCGCTGACGAACGACCTATAGGTGTTAGTAAATAGTAGTCTACTAGTAAAACTTACCACGCTACGAGCCGCGACTTACCAAATTGGGTCACAAAAGTGTATAGGTGAAACAACCCAAATGGCCTCAGCGTCAACCGGGGCTCTAGGGAATCGAAGTCGAAAGAAAGACACACCGAAGGCGCTTGCAATCGGTTGTGGAGATGTTCTCACTAGCTGAGGTGGGGAAAAACCAAGAGAACTAAACTGAAGTTCTCTGGCTGGGACTTGTGCCCTTATATACTACTGCATATGTATGTACATGTTTATACCGGATCTACCGATGATTGTTCTAGAATATTCCGGATCCTAGTAGCATGAGGTAGAAGCGTGCATCAAGCACGGCCATGGAATGGAAACGAAGTAATGCATGAGGCAACCGCACGGCGGTGGCAGAATGGAAGAGAAGGAAGAGGGAGCATAGCCATGCACTGCACGGAAATGAATGAAGTGAGGGGTGCATGCGGCATAATGTGAAAAGAAAAGAGAAGCATAGAGACAGTGTGGCTGTCATAAGTTAATCTTGATAAGATAGAGAAAGAAAGGAGAAACGATTAAGTCCATTGAAACGATGTTAGGCATTCTGAGCCGTAACAATAGGAGATTTATGTGACTTGCAAAGACATACCTGGAACATGATGATGCAGCCCTCAGAGCGTATTTGGATGCGAGGGATTGTTTCCTGCAGTAACTAAAATGTATTTTAGCTATTGTTCCTAGAAATATAAGCTACTAAAATGCGCGGAATGCAAAACATTCATTGAGGCTGCAATAGTCCATTCAGTTCAAGTTTGTCGGAACACGAGACTGTCCATTAGCATAAATACGAGCAAACCAAGCTCGACCTCACCGGCATGGACAAGAGCAAAAGGGCTTAGTTATCTGAGACATATTCTCATAGTATATAGGTCGAGGTAGCACAAGGGGACTTCTAAATTGAATCTTCGTCCCCGGCCCCCACAAAGGGCTTACCCGCTCGAGTTCTAAGTCCCCTCGCGCATTCGTCGTCCCACGACAAAGTTGAATTTCTCCCATATAGTTGGAAGAGTCGATTGTGCTACTACAGAGCGCTCAAATCACTAGGCACAGTAGGTAATATACTTCCTAGTTACATTATAAAACTCTCCCTCGCCTCTTGGGATGCTCAGAGTGCCGGATTGTTGTATTCCTGGTATGTTTTTGCAAGTTTCATAAATCTCCTATCACCTTTCTCATGCTTTTGGTACTACTAACACCTACAGCTCATTCGACGACGATGGGGCCTCGCCCTCACCTCGTCCCTCCACACGCCCTCTCCACGCAAATACGAACACTGTGCGAGCGCCGTCGCTGTCACCGTCGCCCGTCATCCCCACCTCGACGCAACGAAGACGACAAAGACGACGATGCGCCCTCGCTCTCGCCCTCGCCCTCGCCCTCACCCTCGCCCTCACCCACAACGCAATGAGGACGAGGGTGCGACCACCACCGCTTCGCGGCGACAACGACAACGACGCGATGACGCGACGACGAAGTCGCATCGTCCTCACCCACCTTGTCCGTACCTCTACACGCAATGACGTGGCCTCCCCCTCGTGCTCGTCGCGTCCTCACTCGCGTCCTTCCTCCGAGTCCACCCACCGGCAGGATGGGGACGGCGTCTCGCCTCGCCCCTCCACATACGATGGCGACGACGGTACTCTCGTCTCGCCCTCACCCACATCGTACGTCCCTCCACACGCGGCGACGACGGCGCCTCGCCCTTGTCGCGTCCTCACCCACCTCCTCCCTCCGAGTCCACCCACTGACAGGACGGCGACGGCGTCTCGTCTCACCCCTCACCATACGACAGCGACGACGGCACCCTCGTCTTGCCCTCACCCACCTCGTACGTCCCTCCACACGCGGCGACGACGGCGCCTCGCCCTTGTCGCGTCCTCACCCACCTCCTCCCTCCGAGTCCACACACCGGCAGGACAATGACGGTGCCTTGCCTCGTCCCTCCACATACGACGACGACGACGGTGCCCTCGTCTCACCCTCTCCCACCTCGTACATCCCTCCACGATGACAGCACCTCGCCCTCGCGTTGTCCTCACCCACTGCACCACGCGTGCAAGCGAGCGCGAGCACAGACGCAGACGCGCCATTCACGTGCGCATGAGCGCATCCAGTTCCATGTGCACGCAAATGCACGTTTCATCGAGGCTAATCCACACACATGTATTCATAGTAGTAGGTACTATAACAATAAATTCACTTTCCAAAATGGCCATGACCATCTCGAGATGGTTGGGAGATGGTCAGGGGATGGTCCAGAATGCGGAAAATGTGTGCTAATGTGTGCTGGAAGCATCCTGCGATGCCCAAGAATCACCCTGGACGAATAAGGAAACTGGCCGGAAATAGCCAGCGCGGATTGAGGGCCATTTAGGCCCATTTTTGCTCAACAAGGAACCCCACCTGAAAGGGTCTAAAAGGTCCAAGGAACTGGTGCCTAAGGTGGTTGACTCAATAGTATGATGAAGACTAAGAGAGATCCAAGGTAAGGAACAGTGACCTTGGTATATTCGAGGGAGTATCGAGTAGGTCAAAGTTAGAGAGACAGTACAGGAAGTACGATGGTCTATATAGAAAGGGAGAATGTGCACAGACCAAGGAACACCTGCCCTAATCTGAGGGACGCGTCATCGTAGAACAAGAGCGAAGGTGATAGAAACGATGAGTAAGGGGAACTACGTAATCGGCGCGAGAGAACTGATCGGTGGAGATAGAAGTCCGAGGTGGTAAGAGAACAAAGGCAATGAATACCCCCTTCTGGTAGTAAAGAGGAATGGCATGGGGAAGTCAAGGAAAATGGTAAGTCGAGGAAATGCAGGTTGAGGAAAAGAAGCATAGGGAAAGAAGCAATCGTAATAGGAACTACCGACACAATGCTTGCAGCGGCCAGCAGTACTGCCCTGTCACCCACCCCTCCCACTACTTCAGCTTTTGTGTCTTTGCCTGTCCCCACTCCGGCTCCTCCTCCCACCGCGCCAGCCTTTGAGGCCGCACTGGCCCCCATTGTCACTGCAGTTTCCCCTCCCATAGTGGACAATGGTTCCACCATAGTACGGGAGCCGCTCACAGCACCATCAATGTCACCCAACTGCCTGGTCCAACGTCTTCCCACGAGCGATGGTGTGCTCGGTGTATGGAATGGTGATCATTTACGGTGTTCGTGATTGGGACGTGTCATTCTTCCGGCGACACAAAACACGGCCGCGAATGTAATTGGAAAGGAGAACGTGCCTACAAAGTCATGGAAGTGTGTGGTCAAGGATGACGTTCTCACAGGCACATCAAAGCGTCGCCGTGCTTGAACGCTTCGTGTGCTGGTCTTGGTAATCCTTTGAGTTTTTGTATCTCCCGGCATGATATATTCCCTGTCCCAAAATCTTGTGCTATCTTGTTACTTCGACTACATATGCTAGTGTACCCTACTAGTATTGTGATTGTAGCTCGTCTAATCACAAGAAAGGCTAAGAAATAATGTGTATGACACCGAGTGAACCTGCAACATTGTCCTAGCTGACTCAGGGCGGTGTTGGAAGGACTTGGTCAGATCCCAGCTCAGGGATGCTCGGGTACACATTCCTGGCGTGCTCACACAGAGGTAACACTGATCACCGGGCCATTTTGGAAGAGAAACAATTCAAACTAGGCACCGCACTACCCCAATAGCGGTTCGATCAAACCAGGAACAAGCAGGGGATTCAATCTGGGGGCCAGGAACGAATGTATGCCCATACACAATTGCCCTAATGATATGGCCCTTCAAGAACCTCTAATATATTTATTCCAGAAAAGCAGAAAATGTGTTCTAGATAATGTTTAATACCTTATGAAAAGTAATATATATGGTAGGATATGTAGCAATACACTATCCCATGATGCCTATACAATTTGGGGTTGGCTAGAGTACTGGTATAGCCTAGGAAAGTGATAAAGGGGCCAGGAGGAGAGTATGACATAACATCACCAATTTGGTTCCTGATGATCTGTGCTACTGATATGTTGTAGGTATATATGAAACCTCTCTGGGGGCATATTGGCCAGGGGCATAACTCAAATGTGTCAAAAAAGCGGTTATGTTTTCTCTCTTTCATCAAATCTTCATTATTAGCTTGTGGAATCTTTCAGGACACAGATAACATGCTCACACAATGTACCATAGTATATTACTACATATATACACACACAGATGATATGAAATATAGGGAGGAAGTAGAGGAAAATAAAATAAAACATATGATTGGAGAGATCTCCATTTTTGAAATTGAACATACTGGTGGCACGAGGTAATTTCCTAATATGGAGTGAGCGCAGGCATGCATGTGTCATGCATAGAGAGCGGTACGAGGCATGGGTGCGAGTGTGCATCGCAAGAAGGCGGTCACGAATCAGCGATGACAACATGACAATAGTGCGGCTATGATTGTCATGTTGTTGTTGTCGCCATGTCACGCGCAAGGGTGTGCGGGCCAAGAGCGGGATGAGGATGAGGTGTAGGAATGACAGTGAGCACAAGTGGGTGAGTGGTGACAACGACACTGTGGTGATCGTGCAGTTGCGATCGTCACATCGTCATTGTCACCGCGTTGTTGTCGCGAGCACAAGGGCTGTGTGGTGGGGGAGGCAGGCCAGGGTGAGGTGGGCGAGTGGCCATGATGACGCCATGGCGATCATGTGGTCATGATCGTCACGTCGTTATCATCACCACATCACTGTTGCAAGTGCGACGGTGTGCAGCGGGATGTGCGCATTGGAAAGGGGATGCGACTGGTGGCAGTGGTGAGCAGGGGGTGATTGTGGGTGGTGGCGGTGGCAGTGGCGAGTAGGAGGCACGGTCAAGGCACCGACAAGGCCCCAAACAAGGCGCGGTGCCATTCCGAGCGATATAGGCTCTTGCAAGGCATGGTCTGAGAGACCTATTACTACCTACAATGAAAATGGATCTGTAAGACCTCGGAGTTCGAAAAAAGTGCTTCCTGAGGTGGACGATCCTTTCCATCTCAGCATCCAGAATGGGTTGTGGGAGGTGTGACGTTGCTACATACTAGTAGTTCATTGAATACGGTGATATGGGCAGGCAGGCAACTGTTGTAACTGCCAGACTCCCCAGTCCACGCAAGGATGCTCACATCACCAGATCCAGGGGGAACATGCGCCAATAGTCGTCCAAGTGAACCCTCCCCTTCACCATATATTGTGGGTATCCCAGTAACCGAGAAAATGCCCAGCAATGAGTATACCGCATCTTCCACCAGCGTTGTCTGCCTGGTCGAAGCGAGACACAGTTTCTTCCGAACACTAGCTAAACCCGGACGAAGTGCCATCAATTGCTGTGCAGACACCCCAGTGGCTTGCTCCATCTCCGAAATCACCTCTGGTGACTCTTTGTGGTTCGGCAATTCCAGATTTAGACAGAGAGTTCAATCTTCTGTGTAAAAGTGGATGACCTTGGCAGCAAAATATTCCTGAAGCGTCCAGGCATGAGTGTTCCAAATGCTCTTCACAAGGGCGCTGAGCTGCAACACAGAGCAAACATCACAGAGGAAAACAATCATCATGGCAGAACCCTGGTACCACTTGAACATGGCGACCAGGGCTTCTTCGAGCACGAAGTGATCTGATTTGTTGATACAGCACATATCGCTCCATGCCCAATTGAATCCGGCATCTCGAACAATCTCGCAGAATGTTTTCAGCTGGTCGTGGGTAGGGTTGCCAAAGTTCAGTTCAGTTCAGTTTGGGGCACTGTTTCCTGAACCTGAACCTGAACCAAACCTACTAGAACTGGTTCGGACCAGAACTTGACAGTCAGTTTGCTAAAACTCTTGGAAAACAGTATATATATTACAAGGGGGTCCAAGGCTTATCCTCCCACCCCATAGCCTCTGTAGCTGCTGATATACCACCAGAAGAGTATCTGTAGAATACTCAGTAGTCACTAAGTAAGCTAAGGTAAAAGGTAGTGTGTGATGTAAGTATGCTTAGTAAGCAATGATACTATACGGAATATAATTCCAACGCTCCCCCTCAAACATGAAGGGCTGAGCATCAGCTCTAGTGGTTGCTGTATGGCAGAAAAGATAAAAGTTGAAACTTATACCAAATGTACCTGATTGTCAAATGGAAAAGGGATCTTGCCTACTCAAGGTGGCAGCGGCGCACTGCGCTTGAGCGATTGCCCGATATGGCAAGTCGTGGCTTGGCTAATCTCCTTGCAGCTCCTGGTGTGCGCAGTCAGCCTTAATCAACTCCAGTGGCCTTGTCTTCGTATATCACGCCTCAGGATCACCCCTGCACCGACTCCTGTTCATATATGACATATCCAATTGAAACAACCCAAATGGTAACCAGTGTCAACTGGTACTCTAGGAAATCAAGGAGTTGGGTATGCACTGAAAGCGCTAGCAGTCGGTTGCGGAGATGATCTCACTGGTTGGTATGGGGAAAACCAAGAGAACTAAACTGGAGTTCTCTGGCTGGGACTTGCACCCTTATATACTACTATACATGTCTGTACCTATTTGTACCAGATCTACCGATGACTGTTCTAGAATATTCCGGTACCTAGTAGCATGAGGCGGAGGCGTGCATCAAGCACTGCCATGGAATGGAAGAGAAGTACATAGCCATGTACTGCATGGAGATGAATGAGGTGAGGAGTGCATGAGGCATGGAGGTGAAATGAAAAGAGAAACATAGGAGGACAGGGTGACTGTCATATGTTATTCAGATAAGATAAGAAAGAAAAGAAAGAGACAACTAAGTCCATTAGGATGCTGTTAGGCGTATTGAGCCATAACACCAATCGCTGGAACTCGCCCAGTATGGCCTCAACATGACTGTCTGGCCTAGGGAGTCCTTCTCCTGGTACTGACTTGACTGATTCTTCTAGGATTCATCTCCAGTCATCCATGACCACATGGTGGGTTCGGTGGGTTGGTAGGTCGCTTGGGGTTGTTGGGAAGTGGTGTGGACAGTGACCTGCACCAAACCAGTTTGATGCATGGATCATGAGTTCTTGTATTAGTACTTGTATAGTACTTGTATACACTTGACCCGAGATTTGAGCTTTTGCCCCTTTCCTGCAGTCCAAATCACTCCATAATGTAAGGCTAGATAGTGCCTAGTATGAAGTACCTCCCACTATTTTCCCCTATTTTTCCATCCTCCGGTTGTGGAGAAATTAAATAATTTCTCCAACCATATCCCTGTTACTACCAATAGCTACCTACTGTATCTATTGTTTAACATTTTGTACTAGCTTAAGTACCAGAGAGAGAGTTGGACATGTGACCTGTCTGAGTCATCATGAGTCATCATGAGTCAGCATGAGTCATAATGAGTCATTGCCAAGCCTGCAGGCCAAAGCCCATGATTACCAAGCCATTGAGCTGAATCTGGCAATTGGACTCGGCATTGGTAAGCTTTCTCTTGGCATTTGTCAGCTTTCCCTTGGCATTAGTCAGCTTTCTACATAGCCTGACCTAGATAGGAAACTACACAGCCTCATGTATTTACTTATAAAAGGAGAGCAGATCAGGCCCCAAAAAGACACTTCATACTTCACACACAATACACAGAATCACTTCTTATACAGAACATACTCTGTGTAGAATCTGAGAGAGCTCCACCTCAGTAGGATCTGAGAAGCACCTCAGGAAGTGTCAGGGACAGTCTCTGCTTAGGAGAAAGACTCCAAGTAGACACTTACCAGCGGAACTCATCACAGGAAACCTAAGAGAGGCCCTAGTGTGATTCCCACCCCCGAACTAGATATGTCCACTGTTAGGTTAGGACACTTTTAGGGAGAAAACCCCACAAGGGCAACTAAAGGGAATAGATCCCCAACAGTAGGAACCAGTCAAATTCATTGTACTTGCTATCCACTCTAGGAGGTAAGAGGTAGCAGAGTATGCTGTCTCAGCCCAATTATCCACTCTAAAAGATAAGAGGTAATTGTGCTCTAGAGACCTGATCTCGCCAACTCCTTAGTGCACAATAGAATTGCATTATTGAACCAATCCAAGTGACTAAGAGACTTGTGTGAACCCACCTTGCAGTTGATCTGCAAACTTATGACAACCCGACATCTGGACATATCTTTGGATTACCAGCCACAAAGCAATTGTAGACGCAACATTCCTGCTGTGCAAGACCCAACATCTATCCAAACTGCCTTTCTAGACGACCAATTCCTAGAAACACTTTGATAGAGTCGAATCACCCGACCTTCTCAACAAACTCAACCTTTGGTACTAGTAACCACAAGACTTACTAGAGCCATCTGTGTGCTTATCCATCAGTACACCATTATACCAACCAGACCACAAGAGGAGCTTTCTAGCCATATTGGTCCCCCTCAACTATCATTGAAGATCGACGAACCACCCACATTACTGGCGAGACTAAGTTTACTCACTAACTCAATACTCCTTAATTGTGTGTGTTGATTCGTCTAAGAGAAATACCATTTCCCTAGCTTATAGTCTGTCATCCGTGGAAGCTTAGGCAAGTTGTCTGGGGAACTATGTATATCAGTTCTGAGTTGCCGTAGCTTAGAAAGACAACAATGGCTGCAATGTTCACTAACTAGTTGGACCGGTTCTATCACCACGCGGAAACACTGCGTGTGTTTATACCTGAACCATGGCACTGCATCCAGCTGCATCTTGTGCAGGACGCTAGTAGGGGGACACTATGACGGTTCAAGACGCTGATTTATTCGCATTACAGAAACTACTATGTCTACTCCTCAGCAGACCTCTTCTGTCCCTGTCTTCACTGGTGCCAACTGGGCCCAATGGTGGCCTTCCATGATCGCCTACATTGAGGCTACAGGATGCGGTTGGGTTCTGGATTTCCCAGCCCCCACACTGGACCGTAAGGCTGACAAGGAGGACCATGATTTCTACATCGCATGGACCAAGGTAAACTCAATCATCCTCGGTTCAATCAAGCTTTGTTTCTCAGATTCCCTCAAAAACAAGTTCTTGACTCATGCCACTGCCACTTCACTTATCAAGGCACTCAAGGAGGAGTACTCCGCTCCTGGAATATCTGGCGCTTTTGCACTGTTCAAAGAACTTCTGGATATGAAGATTGCCCAGTCCTCACACCCTGCACCATCCCTCAACAAGGTCTCAGACCTTTTCGCTCACCTCAAGTCCGCTGGATATGAGTTTCCTGAAAACATCCAGGCCATGCTTCTGCTGGCCAAACTCCCACAATTAATGGACATCGTTGTGCAGATAATTGTGCAAGCTAAGGACACTTCTGGAAAGCAAAAGACCCCCACCATCAAGGAGATCTGAGAGGCTGCGATCCTGTCATGGGATCAGCGTCATATGAAGGAAACTCCCAAGGCCACTCAGGCCAACAAGATTAGTGCTGTCAAGCGCAAGGGGGATGTTCCAAAATTCGAGCAGCAGCAGACGCCGCAAGGCAACAGCTCGAAAAAGAAGTGGAAGCGCAGTAAATGCACTGGTGAAAAGCAAAAGGAGAAAGAGTCCAAAGGTTCCTTCCCCCATGCCCACGGCCACATTGCTTCGGTCACCTACACCTCAGGTCCTGAGCTGCCCGTGGATCCCGTGCCCTCACACATTGCCCCACCTCAATGTATCAAGGTGAACAAGGTCCTCCCTTTCATACAGGGATCAAGGACGCTATTGCTCTCACCCATCAGCTTGAGCTCCCTGTTACCTGTGAAAATGTCCACGGGCTCAATACTGGGCTTCAGATCCGAGGGCCTGGGTTTTTATCTGCCACTGTCCACCTCCTGTCCTCCACATACACATCCTCGCCATGTCCTCCATCCCCATCGTTCCCATCTGCACACGACACTTCTCCTCTCAAGTACTGTCTAGGTATTCCAGCCTCCAACTACGACTATGATGTCATTGACCAACATCTTCTAGATGACGAATGGCTCAATGGAGACCCCTCTGCCTCCTGCTCCCTGTTCTATTGAGCAGCGGAGATGCAAGACGAACGTCCCGTCACCTCCTCTTCCACTGTCACTCTTGACAGCCCTCCTCCATCACTCACTGCAAGGCTAGAGCCCATCTATGAGTCAGATGAAGACTCTCCTCCCCTGGCCAAGCAATCCAAATGTGCCCACCAAAACCAGATCATGGCACCATCCGCTGACTTCTTTCTAGGCAACAAGCAAAGAATACTAACTAGAATGCTCTCCAGACAACTGCTTTGCCTCCATGGATAGAACACTAGAAGCTAGGGAAATGTAATCTCCTAGGCGAAACAGTCCCAGTAGCACTAGGATTGAGTCAGTGAGTAACTTAGTGTACCAGTAACATGGGTTGTTCACTGATCCTCAACAAGCATTGGAAAGATCAGAATTGAAGATGCTTCAAACTAGGTGTCTGGTGCAATTGAGTTCGATTGGGCAGAAAGTGTAGGATAAAATATCCTAGTGGTTAGTCAGCAGCTTTGTGGAGACTACTCCAATGATATGCTGCTATGGTGAGTTGCTGGGTTGTTCACACAAGTCTCTTAGTTCACACGAATTGGTTTCCTAACTCAATTGTATTGCAAACGTAAGGAGGTGTGGTTTCAAGCGTAGTGACTGAACTACCTCGTATCCCCTAGGGTGGATAGTCAGTTTAAGAAGCAAGGGTGCAATGGAACTAATGGGGATATGTTGCTGGGGATCTGTCCTTTTGTTGCCCGATTTAGGGTTTTCTCCCAAAAGGGTTCTCCTATTTCACTCATCCTAACTTTGGGTACAAGTCTTTATTCCTAACAACTATCTGGTAGTGCTAATGCTATGGAAATCACCTACTCTAGGTCCTCTGTTGGGTACCTGTTAGGGGAAGTCCAGATATAGGGTGAGGCAGTACTTTCAGCTTGCTCTGCAGCTTTCTCAGTTATGCAGCCTTCTTATTTCTACCTGCTTCCTTGGGGGCTCAAAACACTCTCCTTATTTACATAATTTACAGTGGCAGTGCCAGCCAATCAAGAGTCTGGACTGCTTATTAATGCCAAGAGATTGCTGACCAATTTGGATCATGTGACTCAAAATGACTCATACTGACTCATGCTGTGCAAGGCTGTACTGTGCCTGGTCAATCTCTCTCTGACACTTAGCTATGTACTTGGTAATGAAAAAGATATGAAATGGATCATTCTGCTATGTGGCAGAAGGGTGATATAAAAGGTCGATTTGGAGTATGTAAATATTACATTTCTCCATAACCTATGGTCGGAAATTGGAAGTAAAACTAGGTATAGGTAGCTGATACTATTGGTCATCTGACCCTAAATTAGCTAAGCAGTCGGACCGTGGGAAAGGTGTCAAATATGGAAACTCGGGTCCGATGTATGTATGTAGTAAGTAGTACTAGTAAATTGGATGGGGAGAAATATATTCATAACTCCTCTATCCTTTGATGGAATGGTATGAAACTTTGGGAGTAGGTAGACGATACTAATAGTCATCTATCCCTTTTGTGTTGGGGGGTTCCACTTATAAGATGTAGGTGGAAGTTTACTCATATGGGTATAATGTCTGACTTTGCTGGAACTGGTTCCGTGCAGGTCACCGTCGCCTGGATCTTCTCCCCCATGCCAACAATAATGACGGAGTCACTCTCCTTCCCCCATCCCTCTTCGTCAATGTAATTGATATAGCTCTCTCCCACCACATTGAATCTGCCTCCGCCAGTGACCCACTCGTCCTCCAAGCTCTCCAATTGATGAACGAGGATATCCCTCTTCCATTCCATTCCCACCTCTCCGACTGGCAAGTCGAAGCAAGCATCCTCACCTACCAAGGTTGTGTATACATTCCCAGCAACAAACCCCTCTGCCATTCTATCCTCCAGCATTGCCACAATTATGAAACTGCTGGCCACCCCAAATACTTAAAAACTCAGCAACTCATTGCAGCTGAATTCTGGTGGCCTGGCCTGGCCTCTTACGTTCACAAATACATCAAGGGTTGTGCGACTTGCCAGCAGAACAAGACCAACACACATCCCACCGTTCCCCCACTCACTCCCATTCGCTCCACTGCATCCCACCCCTTCCAACAGGTCTCTTGTAACCTTATCACCAACCTCCCCTCTTCCACTGGCTTCAATTCTCTTTTGGTCATGGTTGACCATGGGCTTACTAAGGGGGTGATTCTATGCCCCACGAAGAAAAACATCACTGCCGAAGGGATAGCAGCACTCTTTTTCCACAAAGTATACCTCTGCTTTGGCCTCTACAACAAAATTATCTCCGACCAAGGCCCCCAATTCACATCCTCCTTCACTCAGGAACTTGGAAAACTCTTGAAGTACAACCTTTCCCTCTCCACTGCCTACCACCCTCAGTCGGATGGAGAAACCAAATGGGTAAACCAAGAAGTCAAAACGTACCTTTGGATCTTCTGTGGGAACAACCCTGGATCTTGGGCCAATAACATCTTCCATGCCAAATTCACCCACAATCACCAACCAATCTCCATTCTATATATGAACCCTGTGCCCTCCCTTCGGTAATCTCCAACATGGCTATCCCTGCCGTAGAAACCCGCCTCAAACCCTCTCCATTGCTCGTGATGAAGCTCTGGCCACACACAAACTAGCCCGCCAAGTCATGGCAGCTCATACCAGTTGCTCTTTCTCTCCATTCAAACTCGGAGACAAAGTCTGGCTCAAAGCCAGAAATCTCAAACACTCCATAATCAACCCAAAGTTCACCCCCAAACGAGAAGGACCCTTCACTATTACAAAAGTCCTATCCCCAATCGTCTATCAACTCTGCCTTCCAAAAACATGGAAAATCCACCCTGTCTTCCATGCATCACTCTTATCTCCCTATCATGTGAACACCATCCATGGCCCTGATTTTCCATCGCCACCCCCTGACGTTATCAACGGAGAAGAGGAATACAAAATCAAGAAGATTCTATGCCACTGTGGAACTCTGACCACCCACTCATTCCTAATCCAATGGAAAGGATATTTGGCCAAAGAAGACCCCCGGGTCCCCAAACAGAATCTGAAACATGCAAAGTTCACTCTTACTGCATACAAAAGACTTCACCCCACTGCCTTCTCCTCTTAACCTCTCACCATCACCTCATCACTATCATGTCCACCCATGCTTTCTCAATTTCTACTGTGTCCTCTCTCCCTATGATTTCACTTCTTTCTTCTGGCCGTTCTTCTCCTACCTCTACCAGATCAGATGCTGGTTGGGGAATATCTTGAAGCAAGAGTGGGGGATCTCCAGATGTCCATCACTTGTCTACTCCTCCTCCTCCTGCTCAAATGGAACCTACACCTGTTTCCCCAGTAAATCTCCCATCTATCCTATCCATCGACATTCCCATCAATGCCCACTGCCTCCATAAAGGATCTCTAGAAGAGCATCATTGCGATACACTCCACTCCCTCCTCTACACCCCCCATCTCCATTGTGTCCTAGAATTCCACCTCAAACCCAATTCTCCCCTCTGGAGCATCACCCGCATCTATCTCCAGAACCAATGCCTGAAAACTATTCTTGACCTCACTTCTTCCCCATCTAGCATTGGCCATAGATGCAACACCCTCCGTACCATCCAATAAGAAGTTGAAGAAGACTTGTTCTCTACCTTTTATCAGCTGCAGAGGCCTGAGTTCGTTAACGATGTAGAACGATACATCAAAGAAATGACTATGTCTACCAACCAACAACCTCTCCCCTCCACATCCTCCTCACCATTCTCCCCCAAAACCGAGTTGACCCTCCAACGCACAGAACTCCGCCATGAAGTTGATACCACCAAAACCATCCACAGCATACCTGTCAATGTCCCCCTCTCTTGCAACCACCCTTGCTACCATGAGGCGTGTTTCGAATGCCACCACCTAGGCCACATTCATATTCACTATCAGTGGTACATCTGTCCAATTTGCAAAGTTAATCACCCAGGCCATCCTCAACATTGCTGTCCTCTAAACCATTGTCCCTCTCAACCACCCTCTTCCTCATCATCATCCTCCTCACAACCCTGTCCCATCCCTCCTCCACATTCTTGCAGGATGGTCCCCGAAAACTCCATCGTCTGCCGCCACAACCATCACTCTTGTTCCCCCCCCCATTCTCACTCCCATTTGGAAGACTTCAAATACAACGATGTCGCCATTGCAAACATGACCTGCTCCCCAGTTTCCTCCTACATTGACTTCTGACTTGCGCCTTTCATACATTATCCTTCTCCAGAGTTTCAGATGTAAAAGGGGGGTAATGTTATGATCGCTTCTTTTCCTTTCACCTTATGACTTAGCTATTTCTTTTCCCTCGTCATCTCCTTTGTCTCAGCTTCTTACCATTCCTTTGGAACAACCACTGCCTAAACACGGCTTTCTACTTACACACTGTGCATGGCTATGCATTACCTTATCCTTTTCTCTCAGGGATTATCCCTTGTTCCCATGGACACTATTTCCATTCCTGTGCTTGCACAGCTCTTTCCTTTTTCTGAACTGGCATAGCCTGGTCCGTGCATAGTATGTCTCCCCTATATAAACTAGCACAGCTCTTTCCTTTTCCTGAACTGGCACAGCCTGGTCCATGCATAGTATGTCTCCCCTATATAAACTAGCACACTCTCTGTATCTAGACTCTAACTTTGGCCTACTCAATCATACCTCGAATATACCAAGGTCTTTGCCCCTTGTTTTTGAATCTCCCTTAGTCGCTGTCCTACTATTGAGTGGACACTCCCTTGAAACCTCAAAACCTCCGGCATCCATCTCAATACTTGAACCCCTAAAGGACGACCCTTAGGGCAAACATAGTTCAATCAAGTCTATGCTCATTCCTACCCAGACCAAGCTTAACATGCCTCATACTCATTGGTGTCATGGACAGAGAGTGATGGGAGCGATGCAGTGAGCTCTGGGGTCAAGATTGAGGCAGCAAGTCCTGCGAACTCTTGAGTGGTGGGAGAAGAGGAGATCAGACCTCCAGCCGACTCATGAAGCACAAACGCTGTGTTCGTGGCAGGATTGATGAAGTAAGTGCACCCAGCTTGATCATAGTGGACATTGCCTGGTTTCCCAGTTGCCACAGTGCTTGGCTTGGATGTGGAGACAGCTGCTACATGAGCTTCTCAGCCTTCTCCTGGAGGATAGCTTCACACTGGCCAACTCGGCCACCTCCTTCACTGAAGCATTCAGGGAATGTGTGACCGACTCGTCATTCAGGGGGGCACTTGGGGTTTGTACAAATATTGCCAGACCTCCAGGAGGGGGCTGGTTTAGTGGAGGCGGCAAGAGCCAGATGATTGGACGAGAGAGACTTGGAGTCAACAAGTTGCTGTTCCATTTGAAACAACCCAAAAGGCAACAGCATCAACTGGTACTCTAGGGAATTGAAGGATCAAGGGACCAACCAAAGGCGCTAGCAATCAGTTCAGGAGGATGATCTCACTGGCTGTTGTGGGGGAAAACCAAGAGAACTAAACTGGAGTTCTCTGGCTGGCACTTGCAGCCTTTTATACTACTAGGCATGTATGTACATGTATGTATCAGATCTAGCCAATGAGTCCCAACATAGACTAAGTATGTGGCAGCATGTGATAGGGGCATGCATCAAGCATAGCCATGAAATGTCAGAGATACATGAGGCAACCGCATGGCGGTGGCAGAATGGAAGCAAAGAAAAGAAGAACATAGCCATGCACTGCATGGTGATGAAAGGAATGAAGAGTGCATGAGGCATGGGTGTGAAACGAAAGGAGAAGCATAGGAACAGCATGACTGTTATAAGTTAATCTGACAAGATAGGAAAGAAAAGAAAAGAAAAGCAACTAAGTCCGTTGGAACAATATTAGGCATATTGAGCCATAACACCATTTCTAAGCATGCATGCACCATAATGAGTGTATAGGGATCGGATGGAGTACTGTGCATGATTGCATCAGCGATCTGGTCCTGCACGTGTGGGAGTTTGTCCACCATGGCATTCATCATCATGATGAGAGAAAAGGTCTCAGAGATGGGCATTCCCATAGTGTATATGTGCCGTACCATCTCAGAAATCTCGAGGCTAGTCTTCACAAAGTGTTTGGATTTGCAATAGTGAAGCTGCAACAACTTTGAATGTGATTGATTTGCGCAATGGGTCCAATCTGCTCATATCACTCATGTAAAATTTTCCATGCACAGAAGGCATTGGTCTGTCCTTCAAGGAAGAGCTTTTTCTCCAGGGAACAGCAGTCACACATGATGGCAACAATTGCCTTATTGTTGGCATCCCACAGGGCCACTCCAACCAGGTCGCCTGCTTCAGCAGGGCACATGACGGTGCCTAGGATGTAAGTCCAAGCATGCTTAGACAAAAGGTAATCCTTAAAATTAACACTCCATTCCAACCAGTTGTTGGAACCACAATCTAAGGTGGAAGTGACAACTTTGATGGCATTGCTAGCACTGAGATTGATGTGACTGATAGGCAGGATATTGAGAATTATATAAGATGATAAGTCTAACCCATTCTATTTGTGAACTTCTATTACAGCCGGGTCTAGACGTCTTATGTAATATGTCGACATTATGGTCTAGGTTCTTATCACCTTATGTATAACATCATAGATAAGCTATTCTAAGGAGCCTATAGCATATCTCCCTCTTATCTCTTATCATAGTTACATGACATGATATTAGAGTTCATGTCAATACATACAAACAGTACTTAGACACTATAAAGGAGTGGACTAGCCCTCCTTCAATCTTCATCTCATTCCACTATCATCTCCTTTGTGAAACAACTTCAAGCTTCCTACCACTACAAGATACTTGATTAGTGAGCTCTCTCATTAATGTCACTTCCTCTGTCACCCCTCCCAGAGAATAGGTCTTCCATTCTCTTTACGGGATGGTTATGGTTGCAACAGGGACAGACAGAGTTGTTGCAGGGTTTGTCACCGTTACCACCAACACACTAGTGTCCAACATGATGATGGTGGAACTGGGCAGTGGACAGTTACTTTGAGTACGAGCATAAGTAATGGGGGGCAGCATAGAAGGGGGGAACCCTGGATGGGGATGAGTTTATATGGGGGGGCCACCACATGCAATCAACTCATTGGGGCAAGGAAGCCCATCTAAAATTGGGGTGATGAAAGATTCCCCAGCATGCACTCAGAAGTTGGGGAGTGCCCAATGGTCAGTTGGTCCAATCTGATGGGTTCATCTGGTCCAGATAAAGTCGGCATGATTCACGAGATAACAGGCAGTAATGACAAATTCATCCCAGCGGTTTACTGGAACCTTGGCATAGAATCACATCACACGGACCTTACCCATGAAGGTGCAGTGAACACATTCCATGCAGCCATTTTGTGCAGAAGTGTGAGGGGCAGTGAACTGGTGCAGAGTGCCACGGGACTCCAGCCATGTTTTGAGGTCATTCCACTTGAGTTTGCCATTATCAGAATGGAGGATCCCAACATGAAGACTGGTCTGTAGAATACTCAGTAGTCACTAAGTAAGCTAAGGTGAAAGCTAATATGCAACGTAGCTATGCTTAGTAAGCAATGATACTATATACAGAATGATAATTCCAACACTCCCCCTCAAACACGAAGGGCTGAGCATCAGCTTGAAGTGGTTGCTCTAATGCAAAAGATAAAAGTAAATGAAAACATACCAAATGTAGCTAGACGAATTGAATCATCGAAGTGAAAACGGGATCTTGCCTACTCGAGGTGGCAGCAGCGCGCTGCGCTCGAGCGATTGCCCGATATGGCAAGTCGCGGCTCGGTTAAATCCTTGCGGTGTGCGCGGTCAGCCTCGATCGACTCCAGCGGCCTCGTCTTCGCGTTTCGTGGCTCGAGATCGCTCCTGCACTATCCCAGGTCCCTGTACAACATATACAACGTATCCGACTCGCCCGATATGGCCTCGACGCGACCGTATGGCTTGGTAAGTGAATTTCCTCGCTCGGGTTTGACTGACTCTTCTAGTTTTTGTTTTGAGTCGTCCTCGACGACGTGGTGGGTTCGGGTGGTCGGTAGGCCGTCTGGGATACTCGGGGGCTGGCGTGGATGGCTCAGGTACGTGCGCGGTTGTGCGTTTGCGCCGTTCGTGCTGACCTTCTTCGTCGCCAGCTAGCAGCTTCG
>JBBPRK010000572.1:0-20697 GCA_038093075.1 Boletus patriciae | reverse complement strand
ATCGTGACGTCGCCCGAGCCTGTCACAATATTTTCCAGGAGTCGACCAACCGCGCGATCGCCCTCGCCGTATATGACCGGAATGGCAACATTGAGGATGCCAAGCAACGAGTATGCAATGTCCTCCACGAGCGTTGTGTGACGCCTAGAAGCCAGAAAAAGCTTTTCGCGAACCCTCTCCAAGCCTGGTCGAAGTACAGCCAACTCGACCCCCGAAGCCTGTTCCATCTCTGAAATGATGGCGGGCGATTCCTTATGGTTGAACATATCCAAGCCAAGGTACGGCTCCCAATCCTCGGTATAGAACTGGACGACCACAGCGGCAACATATTCTTGGTACGTCCATGCACGAGTGTTCCAGATACTTCTCCAGAGGTCGCCGGGTTGCTGGGACTCCGACCAGACACCACGGAGATAGACTATCGTGAGGGACGAGCCGCGATACCACGTAAACATGGCAACCAATGACTCTTGTAACACGACATTGTCCTTTTTATCAATGCAGCAGGTGTCGGACCACACCCACTGGAATCCAAGAGAGCGGATAAGCTTGCACAATGTCTGGAGCTTGATGTTTGGGGAGGATGACTCTAGGTCGTAGATCGACATGTTCTGGACCCTCTGAAAAAGAGGTTCGCCATACTCCCACCTATGGGAGAACATCACATATCGGTAGTATTTTTTCACCTCGCTCCGAATACGTGCATTGTCGAGCCGTGAAGTCATGGAAGATCGTAGCTCGTCGTAGATTGGGAGTTCCTCGAAAGCTGCTGCTTGTTGTGCTTTGTCATAGAGACGTCCGGTGACGGTGTCGATGAGCACACGTGGCATGTGGCGGATAATCTGCTGGACAACATTTCGAATCGTGGCAGTTGCGTCGACATACTGATCACGAAGCTCTGTCCAACCCCAGTCAAAACTCTGTTATCTGAAATATTGACATAATAGCTCACCGCGAATTCGTGGATCTGGAGATTGTTCGAGCTTTGAGAGCATCACCTCGAATGCCTCAGACGCTTCGCCGTAACGCCCCATGCCGTGTAAAGCAGCGTGCTTCCTCTCGTACCCTCTATGGGATGATAGGGCAAGCTCGATAACCTGAATAGTATGGATCACCGAGGCCCGTCTAATGTGACGTGAAATATAATCCATACCTTGTTAGCATCGACCAATGCCTCCTCCCACGAACCAATGACTGCTCGCACTTTGCTTCGCTTGAGGAGAATATCACTCTGATTCGTCGGGTCAAGTGTCAATGCGTCGGAGTACTGTTTGACGGCCACGTCGTAATTATTAGAGTCCATCGCGGTGTCGCCTAGCATTTCTAGCTTCTCGACACAACGTCCTCGAAAGTCTGAGGGAGGTCGTTGGATTAGCCCCGTCTATGTCGCGGTTGAAACCCCTTACCGAGTTCCCACTGCGCTCGCCCATCGTCGGCGCTTGTGTCCTCTGGTAGCTCGTCCTGCGTTTGTCGAAAACACTCCAACGCCTCCGTGACGCGTCCGTCCCCTTCTAGAATGTCGCAAATGACGTGGTAAACGAGAAACCTCGGAAGCTTGAACTGAACCGAAAGGAATATCACTATCTACACTCGAACCATTATGGAGAGCATACCTTGGTTGCGGCGCTGACTGCTTCGTGCGCTGAACCACGAACCAACATCACCCTCACCCACTTGATCAGTAGAGTGCTGGGGTCGGAGGGGCCGAGCAACAATGCAGTAGAGTAGGCCGCAACTGATTCGTCATATTTGTTGATATTTGATGCTTCGTCTCCAATTCTTTCCAGTGTCGTGACGCATCGGTGCGTAAACTCTGATGGCAAGGATGAAATACTCTATCCTAATGCGCGACGTCAAACTCACCGGCAAGCCAGTCAAAGATCAACTTGTCGCCTCTGATATCCTCGTTTAGGGTATTCGCAATCTCGAGAAGAGACTCTGCGGCATCATATATGCGACCTTGAGAATACAGGAATTCACATTGATGCTTCTGCTCATGTGCACGGATGATCCGGATGAGACTATCAGCTTTGAGTTGAGACTCGGCAAGTTGGTTACGGAGCTCATTCGCTATTTTTTCTGTTCGATGAACGTAGACACCAAAAATGGGTTAGTGAAGCGCGAGGGATGGGGCCAACAGACGCACTTGAGTCCGTTTGGTCTGCATGTAGTGACGTGATGGTCTCGTTCAGGCTGTCCTTTTGCTGGTTTAGCTCCTGGACAGTTTCTTTGAGATGCGCGATTTCGGTATCTAATGGACGTGAATTTCAACGAAACGTAGTCAGAGAGGCGATGGACACACTCGAGCTTTCCTCCTTTGCACCAAGTGACTTGATTATCTCGTTGAAACCACCCTCCTTCCGAGCGGCTTTTTGTTGACAGTCGGCGAGCTGGATACGCAATGCTTGGACAGTTCTCTCAAGACTCTCTGTGCTTTCTTGTCATGTACATGGACATCAGAAATCGTGATTGGGGAACGAATGAACGTACTTGGACCATCGTCCTGTATCTGAAGGAATTCGCGGGTATCACCGAGACCAGCGTTTTCAACTTTTGTTTGCTGGAATTCCGTTCGCAAGGGATTCGTGACAGTCAACGGAGCAGATTGTGATTAGAAAGTGATGACACATGAGTTTTTCATGCAGATACACGTACATTGTCGAGATAGCGAGAGGAAAGGATATCACAGAGTCGCAATAAGGTGATTGTCCTGTTCCCACGAGTTACAAGGTCGTAGTTTGTTGAGATAGCCATGGACCAGATGTGCTCAGTGTGCTCGACGACAGACCCAATTCGCTCGCGCGTCGCAGTGTCCCAGAATGAGACCGATGAATTTGCAGAAACCGCGATGAACGTGCCGTTGCTTGCAAGTGAGATGCACGTTGCCCCGTCGCTACTGTGAATGCCCCATTTCGATAGAATGGTCCCGGTGGACACGTCGAGACAGTGGACGTTGCCATCGCGAGACAAGACACAGAGTTGCTTGCTATCGCTGGCCCAGGTGAGGGACTGATTCAAAGCTGAGAGGGTTGAGACTGGGAACTCGACGAGGTGGCTGCCGTTGTAACTGTCGCAGATCCGAACGTCAGGCTTCCACGTGTCAGTGGCAATGAGGCGTCCATTTGGTGAAAACTTGACCGCGGACAAGTTGTTACCATGTTCCAAGGGGCCGAGCAGTCGCTGGCCAGTGGAGAGAAACCAAACGCATACTGTCTTGTCATGCGATCCGGTCGCAATTCTCGTCCCATCCGGCGAGACGTCGACCGCATACACCCCACCGTTGTGTGCTTTCCACTCGGTCACTTTTGAGTGACTCTCCGCATTCCACACCGTCACCAATCCAGCCTTCGTCCCACTCACGACCCACTTTCCATCTTGTGACACTGCGATGCTCAAAACAGCACTCCCCGCATCCATTGGCGTCCCCACCTCGTTGCCATCTTCTACCCGCCAAAGTCGAATCTTCCCTTCCTCGCCGTCGCTCACAACGTGCTTCCCATCGGCGAGGAACGCAACCGACCATATGTTGGTCCGGCCATTGATTTCGATCCGCTTTGCTTCCTTTTTGGAAGCCAAGGAACTGTCTTCGCTTGACTCTTGTGTCCCCGTTAGTGTCACGCTTTCAACTGTCTTGCCTTTGGCATCTTCGATTGTCGTTGCTTCCTTTTGTTCACTGTTCCTGGAGGCAGGTCGGTTTTCCCTCCGACTCGAGTCTTGTGTTCCTGTCAGTATCATGCTTTCGATTGTCCTTCCCACGTACTCACCCCTCTTTGCCCTCTGGCGCAGGTTGGCCAACATACTCAGCTAGGTATCAGATCGATGGAAAGAAGGATGCGCCGTCGTCGGTACTATTGTCGCCTGGTATACACGTGTTTCCTTATCGAATCGATTCACACTCCCACAATCATACCTCGTGTTCTGGGCGCTTGTTTTCACCCAAGTGTGCACTTGCCCCCTTCTCACTGTCGTCATTTGCCATGGTGGCCCGCGAGTTGTCAACGGCGAAAATTGTGCTCGAAGAACACCCAGCGGCGAGTTCGTCGCGTTTCTTGATATCCGGTGCCTCATCGCAAAATCCCTTCAGCATCGTTTGGCATAGGTCCCGCAAACTCCGGGGAGAACCGTCCGCTAGCAGACGACCAGCAGATCAACGATCAACGCCAACGTTCAACACTTAGATTCACCCCACCCCTCTTTCTAATATCACCCCACTTCAACTCGTACGCGGGGGCGGAGGCGCAACATACCTCCGATCAACACTACCAACACTGCCCATCTCATACTCTTATGCACCTACTCTTTTCTTTCGCGCTGCTCCCGCTCACCTCGTTCATAAAACGCACCGTTACTCGGCGGAGGAGCCGACACAGGGGGCGTACGTCGTCCCGCTCACAAAAGTCACCACCGACGTGCCGCAGATGAATGCGGCGGGCAAGGTGCGTATTTCCCTCCTCCCCCTCCCCCTCCAACGCTGGCGCCTCCTCGTCTCGGGGGCGAATACGCGGGCCCAGCCCCACCGACGCCGAGACTGACGCCGGGGTACCCGGCCCCATTGTCTTCCCGCACGCGTTTCACAGGTGGACGTGTGCCCTCTGCAAGACCCGGCCCACGACGAGAGCGACGGACAGAGGGTTGCGCGGCCGTTTACCCCCCGGTATGCCGTTGTCACCTGCATATACTTATCGAAACAGTTCAGACACCCACAATCACCTCGTGTCCTAGGCGCTTACTTTCGCCCTAAATCCACACCTCCGTGCCATTTTCCACTCGCCGACGCCGAACCTCTCATCAGCGAGGAACGCGACTGAATATGTGCTGTCTCGATCATCAACTTCGATTGGTTTTGCTTTGTTCTGTTGAACGAGGGAACTGTCTTCACTCGACTCTGTGCACCTGTCAGCATCATGATTTCAATTGTCCTACCCACATATGTACTCAGCCTTCCTTGACCTCTGGCGTATGCTGGTAAACATACCCTGCTGGGTATCAGACCGATGGAAAGAAACATGCGCCGTGGTCATTTATCGCCTGGTACACACGTCATCGTGAATTTGTGATGATGACCCCTAGTCGTCAACGGCGAAAATTTATACTCGAAGCTGTCGGGAACGAGCACCGGCGACCGAGTCGTTCATGTTTCTTGATACCCGACGCCTCAATCGCGAAATCCCTCCAGCGTCGTTTGGCATAGGTTCTGGGCCCGGGAAGCAGTAACCAAACACGTTCTACTCTCTGTTCAGCATGTATCAGTACCGCAAAGGAGGGCGAGTCATGTCATGAAACTGCAAAGGAGAGTGATCGTGATCGACCTTGACTCCATGCCAATGGTGGATTCACTAGTCACGAAGTCGTGTGCCAACCCCGGTCTCGGTTTGCATCTTGTAGTGTCTCAGCGCAAGGTCTAAGCCAAGTTGCTCGACCGGGCGAGGAATCGTCGTACGAGTCCACTCTAATGGGTACCTTAAAAAACTTCTCTGTCCCGTACCACGTGGCACCCCCCACGAGGACCCCGAAAACTTTTCGGTGAAGAAGCAAATCACAGCGACCAAAGGACGCTGCACACCCTACTATCGAGATCGCTAGGACCTCGATTGCACAGGGACAGGAAGGGAGTGCGTTCCTAGTGGAGACTTACTAGGACTCTTGGTAGGTTCCTTGGTTACAGCAAAGGAGTTACTTGAGCGTAGTGGGAGTGAGCTCAGAGTGAAGATGATGGGGGAACGAGAACAAGATAGTTCGTTATTAGACCTGGCTGTAAGGCCAGGTTTATATACTGCCCTGTATCTGTTTGTACATATGTGGCAGTTAGCTATATGCGTATACACAGCCCTGATAATTGATAAGAGGGATAAAGGCCATTGGCCGATAAGGTATGACGCAATAGTGGTATCATATGGTGCCAGAATGGAACCATAGATAAGAGATAAGCATCTAGACCCATGATGTCATAAGTGACGTCATAGATAAGGGTCTAGTCCTTCGTAATATGAATAGCGTAAAAGAATCAAATGGAAATGACTCTAGAACCTGGTATCAGGATAAGAAGATCCGAATAAGAAATACCAGGATTCCCGACACCTACTAACCTCAATACAGCCCCGAATCATCACCACCAACCCTCTGGTGGAATGCCCACAACCAGAAACACCCGCGCTGGGACGGCAAACGCCAAAGATCCCGCACTAGGCAACGTATCTAAACAAGGACGCCGCTCCGCCCTCCCACCTCCACCCTCCCCCGCAGGTGAAGATGAATTCCACGATGCGACAGAATACACGGTCAACAACAAAGAAGATGGCATCAACTACCTAACGCGCCACCTACTCAGCACCCCAGACCGCCCCATGGACCTACACAACATATCGGCCACCCTCCACCAAATTATACACCTCCCGGCAGTACCCCTCCCAGCTGACAGAATCTAAGAGAGGGCAGGAATTGCCCAATGCTCAGCTGCTGCCTAAGATGGACGAAGACGACTGAGTTCACCTAAGAGAGGGCAGGAATTGCCCAATGCTACAGTACATTAGTTAGGGATAAAACTAAGTGAAAAGAAAACTCACCTCAGCCACTGCCTAAGATGGACGAAGACGACTGAGGTGTTTGTAACTGAAGTGAAAGTATATATACTATGGGCGGAGGTACACTCGTATTACAGTGACTCCATAAACTGTTGCAATGCCTAACCCCAACACAGCGCGCGAAGCGCGCTGCAACCACCCGTGGGAATACCGGTTAGCTGTGGTGAGAACAAATGTAGTACCTACCCCTGGTTACATTCCGGTCCCTGGGTCATGTGATTTGGCCCACAGGCGGTGGAGATATGACCATTCCAAAGTGACAACTACATTGCAACAGTTTTTTCACTTTTAGTGGGGTAGGTGGATTCTTAGTGAAATTGAATGATATTTGGCATTGTTTGGTCATACAAACCAAGGTACACATAAAAACATTATGTCTGAGTTTGAAAAAGTTCACACACATAGCCACAATGGTCATGTGATTGTCATTTATGGCTTTGAGTCACACCATTCTCATTGGGCTTAGTATTGGTCATCTACTCTTTCCATGACCTTGGATATTGGTTCTAATGTCTTAATTATGTTTGTATTCCATATATATGAGTGTTCTTGCCTACTGAAATATGCAGATTGCCCCTTGTTAATGATTTAGCCTACTAGCATTTGCCATGCCAGCCAATTGATTATTATGAAACAGGGTGTGCACATGTGTAGCATGCTTGCAAATGCTACCAATGGGATCTTACAATCATATATAATCTTTCATGGTCATAGAATGCCTTCAAAGAAACCTATAGCAATTTAGAAATACCATCAAGCTATTGCTCTATATTGAGCTTCATCTATTGTCAAGCATTTGTTGTGGTTTTTCCATATGTATTGCTTGCCATCTTCTTCTAAACAATTGATTTCAACCTAATGGAGGTATAAAACACATTTTTAGGTCCATATAATGTCCAACTTGTCAAGTTCAATAAGACCTCCTAGTCCTAATCATAAGGATGGTTTGATAATATGTGTTTTTGGCTAGCTGTAGGCTTTCTTGTAGATTCTTTGTGGTAATGAAAGATCATGTATGATCATAGGACCTAATTGGTAACATTTAGAATCTGGCTTCACATGTATACAGTCTGTTTTATAATGATCAATTAGTTAACATGGCAAATGCTAGTAGGCTAAATCATTAACAAGGGGCAATCTGCATATTTCAGTAGGCAGGAACACTCATATATATGGAATACAAACATAATTAAGACATTAGAACCAATATCCAAGGTCATGGAAAGAGTAGATGACCAATACTAAGCTCAATGAGAATGGTGTGACTCAAAGCCATAAATGACAGTCACATGACCATTGTGGCAATGTGTGTGAACTTTTTCAAACTCAGACATAATGTTTTGATGTGTACCTTTGTTTGTATGACCAAACAATGCCAAATATCATTCAATTTCACTAAGAATCCACCTACCCCACCAAAAGTGAAAAAACTGTTGCAATGTAGCTGTCACTTTGGAATGGTCATATTTCCACCACCTGTGGGCCGGATCACATGACCCAGGGACCGAAATGTAGCCAGGGGTAGGTACTACATTCGTTCCCACCAGAGCTAACCGATATTCTCACGGGTGGTTGCAGCGCGCTTCGCGCGCTGTGTTGGGGTTAGGCATTGCAACGGTTTATGGAGTCACTGTATATCCCTGATTTGATTGACCATGGTGTATGGCTGACTGGGATGATTATCTGGGTCAACCAGAAAAAATACAGAAAAATATAGAAGTATTCCTGAAACAACCCAAATGTAACCATTGTCAACTGGTACTCTAGGGAATCGGAGAAAGGAACACGCACCAAATGCACTAGCAAGCGGTTGTGGAGGTGATCTCACTGGTTGTAATGGGGAAAAACCAAGAGAACTAAACTGGAGTTCTCTGGCTGGGACTTGCGCCCTTATATACTACTACATGTGTTTGTACATATTGATATTGGATCTACTGATGACTGTTCTAGAATATTCCGGACTCTAGTAGCATGAGGTAGAAGCGTGCATCAAGCACAGCCATGAAATGGAAATGAAGTGAAACATGATGCAACTGCACGGCGGTGGCAGAATGGAAGGGAAGCAAAGAAGTACATGGTCATGCACTGCACGGAGATGAATGAAGTGAGGAGTGCATGAGGCATGATGTGAAAAGAAAAGAGAAGCATAGGGACAGCATAGCTGTCGTAAGTTGATCTGATAAGATAAGAAGAAAAGAAAGAAACAACTAAGTCCGTTAGGACGCTGTTAGGCATACCGAGCCGTAACACTACCCCCTCTCTAAAGATTGACTTCCAGGTGATCAAAAGGGATTTGCTTGGGGTGAAGACTTGTAAAAGGCTCCGGCCTCTTTTGGAAAAGTAATAAGAAGTCCTCCGGTGGGATGGAAATGGCCCTGGGTGCCGCGGGGTTAGCGTGGTAGAAGTCATTCAATGCTTCCTTTGCATTGCCAAGGTTATTTTTAGGTTCCCAGGTACGATCCATGTCGTCATAGCGCTTCCAATGGACGAGGAATTCCAGTTTTTTATTTTTATAACGAGAGTCAATGATCTGGTCCACCTCCCATTCATTGTCTCTGTCTTCAGTGACATGTACGGGTTCCGGCCGGTGCGAGGGTTGTCCCTCCAGTCAGTCACGGTAAGGTTTAACCCGAGAGATGTTTACTACTGGGTGGATTTGCATCGATTTTGGTAATTTTAATTCAACGGTGTTAGGTCCTGCTAGGCCGATGATCGTATAGGGGCTAAGCCATCACTCGGATAGCTTTCGTGAGGCACGCGTCAAGCATAAGTTTTCTGTGGATAGCCAGACTTGCTGGCCAATGGTGTACTCGGGCGCTGCCAAGCGGCTTTTGTTGGCGTTGACCTTCATTCCATCTTGTGCCTGTTTCATGTTTTCTTTTACGCTTTCTATTACGTCTTCCATTTCTGAAGCGAACTTCTGAGCCGCTGGGGCTCTGTCCAAGCTAATGGGTTCAATTCCCATGCGAGGAAGGTATGACCGTGTCACATCAAAGGGTGACTTCTTGGTCGAAGCATGTTTTTTTGTGTTAATGGAGAACTGGGCAATTGGCAGCCAGGCAAACCAAGAATCCTGCTTTTCAAAACAGTAGATTCGTAAGAACTTCCCAATCTCCTTATTGACGATCTCTGTTTGTCCATCTGTCTGCGGATGAAAGGATGTCGATAACTTAGTGGCAATTCCGAGGGCCTTGTTAAGCTCCTGCATGACTTGTGCCATGAACTGCGGGCCTTGGTCCGATGTAACAGAGCGTGGAAGGCCATGATGCTTCCATACGTTTGCCAAGAACAACTTTGCTGTGTCCAGGGCCGAACATGTTTTTGTACAAGCGATCAACTCAACCTCTTTTGATAAGCGATCAACGACCGTCAAGATCGAGTCGTAGCTGTGGGATAGGGGGAGATCCGTAATGAAATCGGCTGATATGTGTTCCCACAGGGTATTCAGAATAGGAAGTGGTTGGAGGAGGCCTGCTGGGGCCTGATTAGATCCCTTGAATGTTTGGCATGTGTCGCATCTAGCGACGTAATCTTTGACTAAGGTAGCCATTCCAGGCCACCAGTAGTTGCGCTGCAACAGTTCTATAGTTTTCTCGTATCCCGGGTGTCCTACGACCAGGGAGTCGTGGTGTTTCTGGATGATCTCCATCCGTAGTATATTGCTTTCGGGTACATAAAGTCTGCTGAAAGTGTTGTATAGGCATCCATCGCGCTCTTCACAGATGGAGTTCTTTTTACACAGCCTCTGAATATCTGCTTCATTCAGGAGGCACGTGGCATTGAATATTTTTTGTTTTAATATATCCCCATCATCTGCGATAAGGATGGTTGTCCTAATTTTATCTGGGGTGATAACAACGATTTCTTTGTTGTCATCTTCTATTCCCACAGCGTGATCTTCTCTTCTAGAGAGAGCATCTGGTTTCGTCATTGTGTGGCCAGGATTGTAGAACCACAACATGTTGAACCGTGAGAGGTACATAGCCCATCGGGCTTGCCAACGGTTGAGATCTTGTCTCATCATGAACCATTGCAAATTTGCATGGTCGTTCCAAATTTCAAATTGATGTCTAGCATCTTCTAGGTAGTGATGCCATTGTTCCAGCGCTTGGATGACTGATAGCATCTCTTTATCTGCGACCGGGTAATTCTGTTCTTGTGGTGTCATGGGGTGGGAAGAGAATGCGATGGGATGCCATATGCCGTCCTTCTCAATAGATAATACTGCACCTGTAGCGTAATCACTAGCGTCCGATTCTAGGCGGAATTTGCAATCTAGATTCGGGAACGCAAGTACCGGAGCTGTGGTGAAATGTTCCTTAAGTGTGTCAAACACGTGTTGCTGGGGCTGTTCCCATCAGAAGGGTTCTTCTTTCTTGGTCAAGTTGTGTAGTGGGTGTGCAACGTGCACGTAATCTTTTATGAACCTCCGATAGAAGTTTGCCAGTCCTAGGAAACTTCTTACTTCTTTTACGTTCTTTGGCTCAGGCCAATCTAAGATTGCTTTGACCTTTGTTTGGTCCATTTTAATGCCGTCACGTCCGACTATCATGCCGAGGAAGTCAACCTCTGTGGTGCAGAACGTGCATTTTTCTGGTTTGACAAATAAATCGTTTTCTTCCAAGCGGCGTAGAACCTCAAGGATGATTAAATCGTGCTTGGCTTGGTTATCTGTTTTTGTAAAGATCATTAGGTCATCGATGTAGACCACTACCACGTCATCCATGTCTACAAAGATCTCATTCATCATTGCTTGGAATGTGGCGGGGGAGTTGCATAGTCCGAAGTACATGACCAAAGGTTCGAATGCTCCACGGAAGCACACAAATGCGGCTTTCCATTTGTCGCCCTCTTTGATCCGGACGTTGTTGTACCCCCATCTTAGATCCATTTTTGTAAATAGTTTAGACCCTTGGAGTTTATCCACTAGTTGCCCGATCAACGGCAAGGGTAGTTGTTCTTAACCATGAATTCGTTGAGGTATCGGTAATCCTATACCATACGCTTCTTGCCGTCTTTCTCAGGCACGAAGAACACGGGTGACGTTTGGGGGGATTTAGAAGGTCTTATGTAACCCTTCTTAAGCTGATCATCAAGGAACGCGGTGACCTCTTCTTGCTCCTGTGGCGATAGAGGGATAATTCTGCCTTTCTTGGGCTTAAATGTGTCCTTGAGATCTATTGCATGATCCCATGGTTTTCTGATCGGCATTCGTTCCGATTCCTTTTTTGAGAATACATTAAGGTATTTGTGGTATTCCACGGGAACCAGTTCCTCTGGGGTTTTCTCTCTAGGTTTCTGATATTCCTGTTGCGCTTCCAGTGTGCGGATTGTTTCATGGACGTAATATTGGTTCTCGTATTCCTCTTCTTCCATCTCTTGGATGAAAGCGGACTTGTCTTGCAGCATGTGACAGTGGCATGGGCAATGTGTCATCTTGACCGTGCCTTTTGACCAATCAATTTCCGGGTTGTGGCATTGTAACCACGAGAAGCCTAAAATGAAGGGGTTCTTTCCCAGATTGGTCACTTCTGCTGTGACTTTCTCACAGTGTCCCTGGAATCAATAAAGATTGTGTTCGCGCCCGAATCCAGGAGTGTGTCTGTCTGAGTGAAGTTTTGCTGCTGCATAAACGGCCCAATCCTAATAGATAGATTGATCTCTCATGCGGGTCTTACGCTTCGCACATAAGCCTTGTCTGGGATTTCTGAGCTATTTTTGTTTTTTGTAGAGGAATTAAGTGCAGGTTTAACGTCCCTGCCGAGCCCACTAGGGGACCCCTCTGATGGCGAATTGGAAATAAGGTTTGTTGCTGTGGAATCCTCATCGTCAATGATTTCTTCCACTGCAAGGTTTTCATATTGGTTATGCCCCTTCACACACCCAGACACGTGTGTTGGAGCTAAGCTTTTCCGGCCGACTTGGCAGCGAGGGTTTCATAATCTTTGAACCAGGCGCGAGCCTCATCCAGTGACATTCCTTTAATAGAAGAGGTCCAATCGCGACCTTTTCCCTTGTTGTCCTTGTGGTTGGTGCTTTTATCCTCATCCCAGGAGGTGGCGGGCTTGTCTTCAGTCTTGGTGGTGCGCACCTGGCGGCCGTTGCCCTTGCCTTTGCTCCTCTTGGAGCAAGCCTTTTGGTGACCACCTCCTCAGAAGTGACATTCAGGGCACTGAAGTTTAGGTTTCGGGCAGTCTTTGCCGAAATGCCCTTCTTGTTGACAGTTAAAACATTTGTTTTTGCCGCCTGTCTTTACGGCATCAATGTCCATGGCGTTAGGGTCTTTTTGCTTAATCCGTTTTGCCGTTCCTTTCTGGATAAAACTTAGGAGCTGTTTACATGCTCCTGCTTGCCCAAGGTCGGCCTTGAATGTGTCCAGGAACGTGTAGCATCCCTTTTCCAAAATCAAACACGAGACGATCTCTTTGTCTGCATTTTGTTCCAACAGTTCGATCTGCTGGGTTTCATCATAGTCTGCTAGGAGGGCGTAGTTTTCAAATTTCAACAAAAACGCCTCCATAGGGTGCTCCTTTTGTTTCAGGTTCTGGAGGGCTAACCGGTTCTGGTCCTTCTCGTTGGTGGATCTGAAGTGTTTTTCGACCAGGGTAGAAAAATCATTCCAGTTGGTCTCTCCTACTCCTCGAAGGATTGCGTTTAGCTGGCTCCTTGCAAAGTCACCAGCTCTTCCTCCTACCATGCGTGAAAGCACAGCAGAGATTGCTTTCCTATCTGGGAGTGCGGCGGTGTTTTCGTGTCGCCAGCTGCGGACACATGTCCACCATTCTTTGAATTTCTTCCCAGGCAAACCATTGAAGTTCCCAGGGTCAGAAAAGATCTTGGATAATTTTGGCTCAGAAGGAGCCCTTGTCCCTGCACTCAGGCCGCTTGGTGGTATCACCAGAAGTTGTGCTTTCAACTGGTCGACTTCTTGTGATAGGTTTATGTTCAGGATCCTGGTGGCATCCAGTGCATCCTGTTGTGCTTCCATGAACAGTCTCAGCTCTCCTGCTAAATCTCCCCAGGTTCCTCCGGATGATCCTGCGAGTGAAAGAGCTGCTGCCAAACTAGCGGGGAGGGAGGAAGACATTGCTATTTATTATTAGACTAGGAAGTATATCGGGAGGGGTGGCGGAGTATTTGCTTAGGACGTAATGTAACCCGACTTATCTGTTCGTCAGGACGTGGATCTCCGAGGTTAGCACAGCGAATGCTCTTCCATAATAACAGCTTCTTCCTCTGGACCCTTTGCTTCTTTCTTGGTACTTCCTCTGGTACCTGCTCCTCTTCTTCTCTTTCTCGCTTTACTACTACCTCGGGACGGGGAGACCAGCCTTCCCTAGTTACGGTACACAAGTACTTGAGTTCGGGTTCTTCTTCCTGAACGGATGACCCACGTGCGACAGCGGAGGATGTTGGAATTATATTCCATATATAGTATTATTGCTTACTAAGCATAGCTACATCGCACATTAGCTTTTACCTTAGAGCTCATTCGGTAGCCCTTCAACAAGTAGGATAGGATAGTAGCCGAGCTAGCCGACTGTTACCAGCACAGCACTGGAGTTCCCGCTCAGCGGAAAGTGAATCTTTGGGGCTCGAACCTTGTTTGGAGGTGCCAGCATCGACACAATGCCCTCAGTCTGACCAGAGCAGAGGCAACACATCCTCCACCACTTGGCACTCCTGCTCAACATCATCGTCATCGCCGTTGCTAGTATCGTCCATACCGCTTTTGAACCTCCTCCTCACAGTGATCCCAAACTGTACCACACGTCCACCCTGTCGGGTGAAGGATGGCTGCTGGAACTTCTCACAGGTCATCCGGAGCGCATCCACAAAAAGCTTGGTATGTACGCGGAGACCTTCAACCACCTCGTCTCGCATCTCAGAGCCTACGGTCACGTCGATTTGAAATCCGTTTCGCTAGAAGAGCAGGTGGCCATTGTCCTCTACACCTGCGTCACCGGCCTCACCATAACACACGTTTGTTGGAATTATATTCTGTATATAGTATTATTGCTTACTAAGCATAGCTACATCGCACACTACCTTTTACCTTAGTTTACTTAGTGACTACTGAGTATTCTACAGGTACAGTATCTTTACCATTTAATACAGTGACTACTGAGTATTCTACAGGTTATGAGCCCCGGCCTGAAGCTTTCTCAGTTGCTCAACAGCTCACTCACTCGAAAATGGCTGGCGAAGAAATTTTCGCACTCGAACAGGATGGTCGGAATTGGTCAGCGTACAGGAAGATGCTTCTACACGAAGCAGATGTAGAAGGCCTACGAGGTCTATTCGATGGCACGGAAGCACAGCCGCTCGACGAACGCGGCACGGACAGCCTTTGGGACCAGCAGAATGCCCAGGCTATGTGTTTATTCGCCATGACCATTCCCGACTCACTATTCCTTCGAATTTCCCACTTCGACACAGCGCTGGAAGCTTTACTCTACCTACAGAGCCTATTCGAGAAGGCTACGACTACGACTACGACTGTACACGACGACGACACCACGTGCACAGCCGCACGCGCACGAAAAACGTTTGGCGGCACTTGTCGGAAGTGCGGCGAGGTCGGACACAAGGCGCGCGAGTGCGCACGAGTGGAGAACAGGCTGGAAAAGCCAACAGTCGAGAAGTCGGACCACGCGAGGCGCTGCGAACGAAAACGCGGCACAGAGAACCTCAAACGAGTCCAGTCCCAACCACCAGAAGGCCAGTCGGGAGCCACGTCGCATGTGAGGACGCCGCCGAGCGAAGACGCGTCGGACGGAGAGGCCCAGGGAGCGACGGGTGAAGAGGTCGAGGGTGGGGAGATGGACGACGATGAACCACGTCGAGCGCACGAGCGCATCGACGATGAGGACAGCCGGGTGGAGATGTCCGAAGACAAGACCACCACGGCGACACCAGGCGCACCCCCGAGCATGCCGCTCGAGGGGGAGTGGATAGAAAAGGCGAGCGGTGGCAGCAGCGAGCCGACCGCGCACGAGATGACAAGCGCGAGCGCACGAGGCGCGTCGCACGACCACCCAGCTGAGGACGCCGCGCCGATGAACCCAGATGAGGACGCCGGGCAGACGGACTCACCAAGACCGCCGGAAGACCCTGGGGACGCGACGGATGACGACTCGCGTCACCCAGACGAGCCCACAGAGCCCCCCGACGACGCTGAAAGCGCGAGGGTGCGAGGCGGCGAGGGGAGGGTCGAGGCGGATGTCGAGAGGTCGTCGAGAGGTCGCGCGGACGAGACGGTCGGGTCAGACAGCGCCATGGGTGCACGAACCGAGTCGAGGAATGACGAGGGTGTGCCAGGGAGTTCCAAAGACGACCCAGAGGATCCAGGCGGCGCTACGGACAGACGTGATGTCGTCGAGATCGAGCCTGGGGGTGAGACCATGGGCAGACGAAGCGGGCGCGTCGCAGATGAAAGCGCAGACGCCGAGGTCGACGAGGAGGTCGGAGGAGCGCGCCGAGATGCGCAGGTTGATGGGGAGAGCGCCGGGACGTGTCGAGCCAGCGAGCGAGAGGGGAAAAGTGCGAGCGTGCACAGTCGAACAACTGACGAAGAAAATGATCAGTGCCCCCCCACAGACGACGACGACATACCTGGGATACCCCCAGCTCCACCCGAGCCACCAGACGGGACCGCGAAGCCGCAGGACGAGTCCCCGAGCGCTGAGCTCGAGGGGAAGTGGAGATTAGTTGCGAGCTATGAAGTCGGACCTACCAGTGCCGAAGCGGACATGCCGGGAGTGTCGAAGGGTGACGAGGACCCTAGGAACCGACCTAAGGGGGCGCAGAACGCGTCAGAACGGGCCCGAGAACGCTCGAAGAGAAGACCTCGAAAGCACTTACCTGAGGGAGGTCGAAATGACCGAGGCGATCCGAGTGGCGAAGCGTACGCGTCGGGAGCGTCAGGGCGCATCGAGGACGTCTGGAAGCGTCCAAGGGAGCTGCAAAGCGCGTCGAAACGCGTCGGTGAACGCTCGAAGAAAAAGGTTGAAGAAGACTCACCAGAGAGACCTCGAGGCGAGCCAGACGAGCCAGGCGGCGAAACGGTCGTACCAGGCGGTGTCCACAATGTTCAGGAAAGCCCTAGGAAGGTCAGAGACGAGCGCGCCGACGGAACGAACGCACCAAGTCGTGATACAGGCCCAGGAGGGCGCTTGGAGCTGCAGGGAGACTCGAGAGGCGTCGAAGTCGATCCGGACCGCCGTGAGGTTGTAGAGGGCACCGAACATGATGGGAAACGACCCAGGAGCGAGGAGGACGAGCGCTACGTCGAAACGAACGCGCTATGTCGAGTTAGATGGCCTGGAGGCCATGTGGATGAGGAAGACGAGTCGGGAGACGTCGAGGGCGATCGGGAGCGCCGAAACGATGGAGACGGCATCGAGATGGATGTGGAATGGTGCCGGACGGATAGCGCAACGAGCGGCGCACACCGTGACTTGAAACGAGTCGGATCGCGACCGCTAGCTGGAGTCGAGGCGAGTCAGCACGGACGGCGTAGGCGCACAACGGCGCACGTACCTGAGCCATCCACTCTACCTCCCGAGCACCACAGACGACCTACCGACTATGCGAACCCACCGCGTCGACGAGGAAGAATCAAAACGAAACCCAGAAGAGTTAGTCAAGCCGGATCGAGGAAATCCACTCACCACGTTGTACGGCCGCGTCAAGGCTATATCGGGCGAGTTGGATGCGTCGTATATCTCGTATATGGACCTGGAATGGCGCAGGAGCGATCGCGAGGCGCACAACGCAAAGACGAAGCCATTGGAGTCGATCGAGGCCAACCGCGCATACACCGGGAGAGCAAGGATTTAGCCAAGCCGCGACTTGCCATATCGGGCAATCGCTCGAGCGCAGCGCGCCGCTGCTACCTCGAGTAGGCAAGATCCCTTTTCTCAGTCAACAATCCAATTTGTACAGAGGTATATTTGGTATACTTTCTCTTACTTTTATCCTTTCTGCCATAGAGCAACCACTTTGAGCTAATCCTCAGCCCTTCGTGTTTGAGGGGGAGTGTTGGGATTATATTCCATATATAGTATTATTGCTTACTAAGCATAGCTACATCGCACATTAGCTTTTACCTTAGTTTACTTAGTGACTACTGAGTATTCTACAGGTACAGTATCTTTACCATTTAATACAGTGACTACTGAGTATTCTACAGAGGATACTAAAGGGGCAGGGTATCAAGATCGCTAGGACCTCGATTGCGCAGGGACAGGAAGGGAGTCCGATCCTAGTGGAGACTTACTAGGACTCTGGTAGGTTCTTGATTACGACAAAGGAGTAACTTGAGCGTAGTGGGAGAGAGCTCAGAGTTCAGATGATGGGGGAACGAGAACAAGATAGTTCGTTATTGAGACTGGCTGTAAGGCCAGTCTTATATACTGCCCTGTATCTATTTGTACATGTGTGGCAGTCAGCTATATGGGTATACACAGCCCTGATAACTGATAAGAGGGATAAAGACCATTGGCCAATAAGGTGTATCGCAAGAATGATATCATATGGTGCAAGGATGGCACCATAGATAAGAGATAAGAGTCTGGACCCATGATGTCATAATGACATCATAGATAAGGGCCTAGACCTTCGTAATATGAATAGCGTAAAAGAGATCAAATGGAAATGACTCTAGAACCTGGTATCAGGATACGAAGATCTGAATAAGAAATACCAGGATTCCCGACACCTCCTGCAGTGACTGTTGCCACGTAAGAGTGATGGAGGGAATCCTCGACTGGCCTAGCCAAGTCGACAGTGGGGAAGGGGCGGAGCGATCTGTGGAAGGAGATGGGCACTGGCAATAGTCAGGACTAGCTGTGCGCCACGATGAGGATTTGACTGCTACTGACTTGTGTAGGCGCATTGGTGGAGTGATTCGGTAGAGTAGAAAATAGTAGTTTAGTTCTAGTGAAACAACCCAAAGGTAACCAGTGTCAACTGGCACTCTAGGGAATCGAAGAAAGGAACATGCACCAAATGCGCTAGCAAGCAGTTGTGGAGATGATCTCACTGGTTGTAATGGGGAAAAACCAAGAGAACTAAACTGGAGTTCTCTGGCTGGGACTTGTGCCCTTATATACTACTACATGTGTTTGTACATATTGATATCGGATCTACCGATGACTGTTCTAGAATATTCCGGACTCTAGTAGCATGAGGTAGAAGCATGCATCAAGCATGGCCATGAAATGGACATGAAGTGAAACATGATGCAACCGCACGGCAGTGGCAGAATGGAAGGGAAGACAAGAAGTACATAGTCATGCACTGCATGGAGATGAATGAAGTGAGGAGTGCATGAGGCATGATGTGAAAAGAAAAGAGAAGCATAGGGACAGCGTAGCTGTCGTAAGTTGATCTGATAAGATAAGAAGAAAAGAAAGAAACAACTAAGTCCGTTAGGACGCTGTTAGGCATACCGAGCCGTAACAATTCCTGATGACTGTAGTAGACTCTTATGATGTTGTATACGTTGTGGGGCACTCTTCTTTCACACTCCTAGGACATTGTATACATTGATGAAATATCATTTGAGGTAGTGCCATACACCCATGATTTAATTTACCATGGCATATGCCTCATTAGGAGATCATACTTTAAACAGAGCTGAAACATTTTGGACATTGTTTCCTAGAACGTTGTTTGCATTGGGAAACATTATTTGGAGCAGTGGAGTACATCAGTGATCTTTTTTGTTTTTTTTGATGATGATATGCTGGCCATTCAGGGGACCTGCAACCAGTCGTACGTAGCCATGCCAAAGTCAGCATCATTCACACGGCAGGGTAGTGGTATGCAGGCCATCCAGCTCGACAACTGGAAAGCTGGAGGTTGGAATGTCATGACCCATGGACTATTCCTCACATATCCCCACCACGATGCTGCTGGGCAACTGACATACAGTTATATACGTTCTGGTGCCAAGGTATGGGGTTATATCGACCTCAAGGGCGTAGACCATAGTGACCAGGGTGCAGTTCTCAAGTCATGGAGCGCCTACTATAGGGATCCCATGACCAGCAAAACATACAACCAGGGTGTCAAGCTTGGCACTGTGCTATTAGAGCAGGGCAGCGTTCTGTGGGTGCCACCATAATGTTGCATTCGGGCATTCAGTCATGACATGTTTGTGAACCCTGTGTACAGCATCCAGCCCCCTGGCATACAGCACATGGTATACACTACCATGCTATCTGTAATGTCTGGGGGACATATGTACATGTATAACACAATGCACCTCACCGAGTTTGCCCTGGTCTTCAACTATGGCCTAGATCAGCAGGGAGATCGGTGACCGCAAGGAACGAATGCAATCCACCCTGGCATGCTTCAGAAGATTTATAGGATAGCCATTGCAATTCCCCTGTTCGCCCAGCAATGCTGTAAGTATGCCCTCAATCTCATTGAGCACACTGCAATATACCCATGCCATAATAGCGTTCTTCTGACGTGGCCTAATTGGCATGCATTCCATTGTCGGCCGCCTCAAACAGAAGGACTTGGAGAAGGGTGAGGATGTTGTAAAGCTGAAGGCGACCAACTCTGTGGCAATGGAGCTGGAGGGTGAGAGGCGCTGTGCAACGCATATCCTAGACTGCATCATGGCAAGGCTTGGAGTTAAAGATGCATATGCGGAGATGTGGAAGGGCAATTGGCGGGACCCTGGACCATGTTGCAGAACATGACCTTTTAAAAATACATAGTTCTCCAGTGTGCCTTACAATATATCCCAATAGGCTAGCAACAGCAGTGTGTACATTGTAGTTTGTTTCACCTTATGGTAGTACCGGTGTTGTGTTCGCAAATGCCTTTACCACTTGAACAAAGTCATGGTATATGGCTTGGATGTCAGGAAGATGGTCAGCAAATCCATCACCATACCAACATACTATGAAGGCCATCTATGCCACTTCCTATGGCACCACCACCTCTTCATGCATCTGTACGATGGCGTGGCCGAGTTGGCACCTATGCTTCAACCGCTGCTGATGTGGTATATACAATACATGGACAGCATGGTGGAGGAGCTACTGACCACCGTCCAAAAGAGAATAGGTGATGTCACCTACCATTCGCACCT
>JBBPRK010000571.1:0-20723 GCA_038093075.1 Boletus patriciae | reverse complement strand
GAACTACTCAATCAGCTCGATGGGTTCGACACGCGTGGTGATGTCAAAGTCATCATGGCTACCAACAGGATCGAGACACTTGATCCAGCTCTGATTCGCCCTGGTCGTATCGACCGAAAGATTGAGTTCCCTCTACCAGACGTAAAGACAAAACGGCATATTTTCCGGTACGTTGTCCCTACCATCTTACTTGACGTTATTCATCTGTCCCGCACAGATTACATACAGCGCGGATGAGTTTGAGTGAGGACGTCGACCTGGAGGAGTTTGTAATGGCGAAGGATGATCTCTCAGGTGCCGATATCAAGGCAGTCTGCACGGAAGCAGGCTTGCTTGCGTTGAGAGAACGGCGAATGCGGGTGACGAAAGCCGATGTTACCACGGCGAGGGAAAAGGTGAGCCGTTCGTGCAGGTTTGTGGCGAGTGTCTCATTGTCTTTTGCAGGTGCTCTACAGAAAGAACGAGGGCACCCCGGAGGGACTCTACTTGTAGATGTATGGTCCTGTCTCTCTCGAGCATTTTCTCCGTGCCTATTTAATCTGCCCTGGGCTGCCCGAGGACGTTAAATTATCTGCAAAACGAAACCGGAAATCATTCCAGCAGGAATATATCTGACGTAGTAAGTTGATGCTCGACCGCATCTTTTGAGCTTGTCTAGGCCAATCCACGTCCAGGGAATTTGATCTACGCTATTTTCATACCAATGCATCACCCGATCTCAAGGAGGCTACAAGGATTCGCATTTCATTCCACAGAGCCTCGAATTCTCACAGATACACTTCCCATCCATTCATTGCTTACCGTAATGGTGGGCCTCCCAGTTCAGTGTTACTTTGGGGATCGGGAAACAGGGACGTCCTCGAGGCGTTTACCAATTCTTCCGATAGGACCTCAGAATTAAACAGGGGGTCCATATATCCATCAGAATATATCAGAATATAAGGTCATTGAGTCGTGACGCGTGGCCTCCCGGTCCCCCATCCGACGTCAACTGGAGTCGGAATGGTGTTGCTTGCTGCCGTCCCCCCTGCATTCTACCGTCTCCGGCGTTGTGGCATTGTCTGCCTCGTCAACGACCTCTACACCGATTGCCATGTGCAAGGGACATATAATGCGGCTACAGTACGAACGTAAATGGTTCCCTGTCGGCTATCGCCGACGACCCAATTCAGCGGGACGCGCCTGTGGCGTTGCGTGTTTTGAGTCTCGACGCGTCTCCCCAGGCTTCCAGTGGCCGAGTTTTCGACGCGCTCAAGACAAAGAGGCGGCGAGCAGTTTACTCTTTGTTCAATGTCAAGCATACCGCGGCAGTCGCTGACACTTACAATCCTTGACCTCTACTTTGACGAAGTAGTCCCGCTTGAAAGATACTTGCACGAGATCCTCAAACCGTCTTGTCACAGCTCCGATTCTCCCAACCCAGAGATTGTCCTTGTGGACGATGTTGAACCACAAACATATTGCGATTTGCTGAAGACGTCCTATGTCGGTCTCAAGTCAGATACCTCGCAGCGTCCATCTTTCGTGGTTGCGCCGCCGTTGATGTATATGCGAGACGTGAGTCCATCTCATACTTCACACCATAACTCGAACAGTGAAAATGTCCAATTAGATCATACAGAAGGCTCATGAGCGGTTGTTCCTAGCCTCCAGGGCGAGACCCAACAACATTATTGCCATGGGATATCAGCGTGTAAGTTACTCTCCATTTTCCTTTCTAGCATCTCATAGCCGTGGACGTAGGCTCCAGATAATGAACGACTCCATGCATCGTCCTCCGGAATTCACAATCGGTTCATTAACACGGTCGTGACAGCGTTGCACGGACCAGAGTGGGAACTCATGTTGCAGAGGTATACTTTTGAATCAAACGCCAGACAGAGGTTGATGGCGTTCTCAGAATTGGCGCCGACGCGATGTTACATCTTCTTTTGAACACATCACTATTCATATCTCTACCCAACGAATGCTTATGTCAACTCACGGGAGAACCACTAATGTATGCCTCACTCCCGCCGGGGGGCGGGTTCCTTGATAAGGGACCACATCATCAAGCGGAAAAGCGGAAAAGGGAAACCCCGCAGCAGCTGCAACCTCGGAAACGTCTTAAATTGATCAAGACGGCAACGAACTACCGTGAACAATCCGTCAAACCCTCGACGAAAGGAGTTTCCAGCCAGCCCATCCAGAGGTGAAGTAATTCCATGCAAATCTAGTTATCTCTCCTGCTCACGACAAGAAGACGTACCGCCGCAGATATAAGCTTTGTACGAACGCGCATATTCTATGCAACGGCTTCTCGTGATCTCGATACCTTTAGGATTGTTGTAGGGTTTCCGTACCATCGTGAGCGTTTTGTTCTTGTTGAATCCTCACCTTCAATACCTTGTAGATGTTTTAAATCGTTTGCGTCCCTCGTACTTCAAGAAGCCCCGTGTCAATTTTGCGACATATAAGGATCCCGATCCTCGCGCTCTTGCAAACGATGCGCGTCACCTCAGTAAATACATCTTCCCTTCACAGTACGGCCTATCAAGTGCCTTTATGCACCGGAAACAAACCTACCAGCAACCAGATTTTTCTGACAGGGAACAAGAAATCAAGGTGAGAGTTTCTCGTATGTTCTAGCATGAGTTTGACGTATGGTGTAGGTCCTTGGCAGATGTAAAACCCCAAAGCGTCTTAAGGATGCCTTGTCGTTGGTTGAAAAATTGCTTTGGAGGCATGGCAAATGCGGTTACAAGCCACTGCGTGACAAAGTCTGCCCTTCCAAGGTAATGTTCTTCCATGAATCTCCAGCGGTTTGGTGTCTTAATCGTCGACTCCACAAGGTCGTTAATACCAACAATCAGGCGATGGATAGTAGTATTATCCTGGTGCGTATAACTTGCGCCAAAAATAGCGGCCTCTGATAAAACCAGGAAATGGTTTCCGAACAATCACTTCGGTTGGAATCTCAACCTACGAGATACAACGGCGATACGTCCATAGATTCCAACGGAAACTCTATTCTTCCCCAGGGACTTTCTCAAGCCATGAAGCACGGTATGCATAAACCTCGGTTTATCGAGTTCACGTGTAGCTACGTTGAGGTGTGCAAGGAATGGCCTCTCCGAGGCGAAGCTCATAGCTCCTGTAGGTTTTCCGTTATGTCATACTCGTGACGAAGTTGGTCATCCCCAAGCAATTCTGGGGATCTCGGAGCAATTTCAAGGTGGTACAGAATTGTACGTACTCTGATAGCTTCCGCAGCTTCGATTTACAACGCACTGCAGATGTCAAGGAATTTATTGTGGCGCGGCGATTTGAGACGGTAACGCTCCATCGGGTCCTTCAAGGGTTCAGCACCACTGCGTGTGATTGGCTTATTCCTCCGGGAATACCTGGGTGTCATCATGGGCGAGTACCTGTGACAGATTCTCTGAAGCGCCGAGAATTGTTGGAAGATTTCATGTTTTGGTATTTCGATTCTTTTGTCATTCCGTTGATTAAGGTGCGTGAGCGCTTGACACCTTGGAAGAAAGACCTACAATCATATTCACAGACAACGTTCTACGTAACCGATTCCTCTGCATTCCGTAACAAACTCCTCTATTTCAGACAAGACGATTGGGAGACGCTCTGCGCCCCTTTGATAGATCAGCTTAGCGAGAAGACCTTTAAAGAAATAGAGAAGGTTGTTAATCTGATTCACTCTGCTATTTATTGACAATTCCCCCCCCAGCAAGAAGCTGAAGAAATTCTCCGACAACGTAGACTCGGCTTCTCTTTCGTTCGCCTCCTCCCCAAGGAAACAGGTGTTCGACCGATCGTCAATTTGAGACGCAGGATGCTCAAAAACAAGGCGAGAAATGAAATGATCCTGGTCACACGAGATTAATCACAATGTTCTACAGTCCCCGAATGCCGGCCGCGTACAATCCATCAACCAGGTACTTCAGACGACTTTTCAGATACTGACCTATGAGAAGGTAGGCGTTTCAATAAAGTAACTAGAAATTCATTCATTGATCTTTGTTCGTAGCAACGTCAACCAGACCTACTCGGGGCCTCCGTATTTGGACCGAACGAAATATATGCGCGGATTAAGGCGTACAAGACGAAATTGCTGAAAGATCATCCTTCAGGAACATTGTAAGTATTTTGATACTGAGGACGCGATGTTCGAGTTGAAAGAAGCAGGCCCAAGCTATACTTTGTGAAGGTCGATGTCCAGGCCTGTTTCGACACTATTGAGCAATCTACTCTGTTGACGATCCTGAAGGAACTTATATCCGAGGTGGCTCGTCAAACTGCTCGATCGTACTCAGAACTCACGGTTCCCTCAGGATACTTACCTTATTCAGAGGTATGGACAGATAACTCCGGTCGCTGGCAAGATCAAACGAACGTATGTTAAGAAGGCTTACCCAGAAGGTTCTTCAAACTTCACAATGCCGGCGCCCCAACTTGACCTTAACGTTCACACAGACGAGCACCCCGATTTTGTCGCGTACGCTCGTGACTTGGCGAATGCGTTGCGTGATACAATTTTTATTGATCAGGTATGTATCCCCCGTCGTGTCCAATTTGATCCGGATCCTATCCATACGAATTGCCGACAGGTGAATTACAACATCGAGAGCCGGCGTACGGCGATGCAACTCCTTGAAGAGCACATCAACGAGAATATTGTCAAGGTGAATTCAAAAAAATTATAGCCAATTCATTTCTGATCGCGCGACCCCGTAGATCGGCCAACGGTATTATCGCCAGGTCGTGGGCATCCCTCAGGGGTCCGTTCTCTCTGCGTTGTTATGTTCCTATTGTTACGGAGATCTGGAGGCCAGAAAGTTGGGTGGATTTGGTTCTTCGAACGACCCACAAAACGTCAGTTGTGGCTGCATCATTCTTCCAGTTGATTCGTTTGACTGTCGTTCAGATGCTCCTGAGATTGATCGACGATTATCTCTTCGTGACTACCTGTCCGCGAAAGGCAAAGTCCTTTTTGGACACGATGATCGCAGGTCACCCGGAGTACGGTTGTATGATATCGCAAGAGAAGACGCTGACCAACTTTGATTATGGCGTGCAAATCATGAACGTCACTCCTCCTGGACAGAAATGTAAGTGCCTCATTCCGAGTTTTGTCAGAAAGGGCACTGACCGGAGTCACTTTCAGTCTTCCCCTGGTGTGGTCTACTGATTGACATGACGGACCTTTCGATTCTCGCAGACTATACACGATATAGTGGCACGGGTAGGTGTCCTCCACCGCTGAAAATCGGTCTAACGAAAATCATCTACATAGCCCTCAGAGATTCATTGACGGTAAATAAAGGTCGCAATCCCGGAGTTAATTTTGTCCATAAAATGCTGCGGTTAGTCACATCCACACACCACACCACCTGTCGCTGATAAGCTTCCAAGATTGGCCAAATCAAGGAACCACATTATCTACAATGACACTAGCTTGAACAGTGTACATACCGTGCATTCGAACATCTACAGAAGCTTTCTGATCACTGCTGCGAAAATGCACTTCTACCTCGAAAGCTGGGGAATGGATGTTTCGAAGCACACAAAGTTCCTGCATAGTATGTTCGAATAATACTCTCCTTGACGTTTTAATTAATCTTTGATAAGAAACCATCCGCCAGATGATTCAATACACATATGCAGTAATCGTGCAGAGCTCGAAGAACAAGGTTTCTCGAGCCAACGCAGGAAAATGCGACGTCCACAAGGCAGATGTCCTCTGGTCAGTTCCACCTGTCACATATGCCCGATCGTCGCTCAGGATTGGTTAGGCTGGGCAAGCACGCGTTTCATGCGGTGCTGAGGAGGTTCGAGCTTTACAATTCTTCGCTACTCAAGCTACTGGCTTTTGAACTCGCGCTTCCGAGGAATCGGCGAATCGGGCACCGATTCAAGAGACTTGTCAGGGAAAGTTCCTCTATTATGGTATCTATAGGACTTTGATTTGCTGCAAGGACATCATGTCTCTTTGCTTCATGGTTTGGCTTCACCCGCCAAAATGTGCGGCTCCCTGCCAATATCACTTCATATGACACTATGGATGTGCTGTGCAATCAGATCAGAGTCTGTTGTGCGCGTGTACCGGTCAACCAGTAGATACCATATCATATTATGACGGCGTGGTCTAACCCACATACACGGCGAAGCAGGAGGAGTTTCCTGGATAGGCTACCTCGGAGGGTCCTAACCCAAATTGAGACAGACACACGGAATCCCGTTGCAGGCATGTAGCACTGCCTGACTGGCATTCCCGATGGCTGCACTGTGTACACGCGAAAGGCCTCGAGGTGCAAGGCGTTGCGCACTAGCATATAGCCGACTCCTACTTGGTCCGATAGCAAACACTCTCTTCTTCGCTTTCGAGACGAGTGGATCGTTGCGCGCTTTATCCAGCAACCATTGACATGGCTCGTCCATCGACTACAGTAACCTTCGTTTCCCTTTCGTTTCTAGTTCTCTCTCTCGCCTACTTTGCCCAATCCTACGTCTCGCCTCTAGGGCCAGCACCACACCTCGGCACAGGTCTCCGAGTCTCAGTCATCCTTTCGACCCTCGTAAATTATGTCCAGGGCGCCGTGTATAACCCGTTTGCAACCCAACAAGTCCCTCTGTCGGCCCAACAGCCGAAGCAGGAACTGGACGCCGACGACCCAGAAATCACCATCGACGAACCACGACCTCGCTTCTCTAGACGAATCATTGCTGTCGGCGATATCCACGGCGACCTTTACAATGCAGGGCGCGTGCTCCAAATGGCTGGTGTCGTAGACGAGGATGGGAACTGGAGTGGAAACGTTGACGTTTTCGTTCAGACAGGCGATATCATAGACAGGTCTATGCTTTAGCTGTCCGCTTCCGACCTAGCTAACGCTTTCGTCAGAGGTGACGATACCATCGAGCTCTTCCAATGGATGGAAGATCTCCGAGAACAAGCACACGGTGTGGGAGGTGAGGTGATCACCCTTCTAGGAAATCACGAGTGGATGAACGCTATTGGTAAGTGGGTGACTGCGTACGCCTGGCAAACGCTGACGAATACCTTTCAGGTGACTGGAGGTAATTGTCCCGAATCTTCCGCTGCGCAGACCGCGTGACGAACACACCACACAGATATGTTTACCCCTCCGAAATCGAGACGTTCGGTTCCATCAGCTCGCGACAAAAGGCCGTGACGACTGGATGGCTCGGTAGCACCTGGGCGTCCAATTACACGACGGCCGCACGTCTTCCTCTTCATAGTCTTCTCGGGCCTCCCAATACCGACTATCCGCCTGCGAAGGGCAGTGTGTATGCGCGTGCAAATGCGGGGTCTCTCTCCCATGCAGCATTCTCTTTCGTGCATGGAGGGCTAGCGCCAACATACCCGGACCTCCAGCCATTTCCAAGTGCAATCAATAATCTCTCCGCAACGCTTCTTCGTAGACTGAGGTCTCGTTCGCCACAACCCCCGCCTCATCCACCCCACGCATACCCCGGGTTACCCGCAGGGACCACGCGCGAGGAGTCGCGTCTTTACGGCGGTGATGGTCCTCTGTGGTACCGTGGGTGGGCAGAGGAAGACGAGTCAAAGATATGTGAGAAGGTGGACCAAGTTTTACAAAAGACTGGTACGCGGCGGATGGTCATGGGACACACGCCCAACTTGCAAAGCATCGTGGCGCGCTGCGGAGGCAAAGTGCTCATCATCGACACTGGTTCGTGCTGTTGTTCCCGTGACATGAGCTGTTTCTGATTGTTGGCATACAGGCATCTCGCATGCTTACGGAGGGGCACTTTCTGCTTTATCCATAGAATATAGCCTAGAGCCCGTCAAGGGAGGAGGCTGGAAAGAGCAGGAAGTTGTCAAGGCGTTGTACGCTGAACAGGAGGACGAGCTGCTGGTGACGGATGTTCGCGAGTTCAACGGGGACCTGTGGTAGCCACCGTTAGCGGCTAGGGGTTGGGCAATGACGTCGTCGATCAAATCAGTCAGGATTGTTATTTAACTGTCTCAATTCCATTCAGCGGTTATGTTTTTTACACTCGTCCCCTCTTCGTTGTATGTCTGTAACCCCAACGCTTTCAGTGTCTAGTGGCCAAACTCGCTATTACGACGCGCTTGTTATGCAATTCCCTGTTCATACAGACGACGCTGGTGGGGAAGGACCAGGAAGCAGTCCCGCTGACCCCCGCCCTGGAGGTGAAGGTGAATGACGGGTTCTCCAAACATTGACGGAGAGATTAGCTCGCTCATGCGTTGTACCCCCTCACTTTGCAGCTTCCGGAAACCCGAGCGACATCAATCAACCTTCCCATACGGAGGGGTCGGGCTCCCCTTTGAAGCATGTAGACGATGAGGCTGGACAAAAGTCTCCTTCCCTCCGTTCTCTCCCCACCGAACCTGACGTTCGGGAAAAATACGTATCTGGAATGAGATCGACCTTCGGAGGAACCGGCAACGGTTTGGCAAGAAAAGAGTCGGTTCGGACAACAAGAAGTACGCACACTGCTGGGGTGGCTTCTGCGTTCGTGGATGGCGCACCACTCACAGGGCCCGACGCCGAGCCCAACGTCGACGAAAGTCTTTTTGTCAGGGGCGCCAAAGCTGAACGGTCACTGAGTCAGAAACAGAAGGATCGAATTGCGAAAGTGGAGAGTGAGTTTCCCAACCGAGACAGACACATGGCGCTGACGCAAAAACGGCAGGAAAGGAGTCCAAGAAGTTTTCGAAGCTTCTCAAGACGGAATCCACCAACGAAAAGGTGGCTCTAGACTCGGCTCTCAAGAACCTCTCTGCCCTCCAAGGCCTTCATAAAGCAGCGATGAAGCGAGAAACAAAGGCCGAAGCTGCGCACGCCAGGGCACTCTCAGCCGCGCAAAAGGCCGAAAGCAAATTTCAAGAGGAAAAAGCACGAACAGCTGAAATGCGTGCTCGCACGGAAGCGCGTTGCATCGAGGAGCGCGCGCGATGGGAAGGAAAAGAAGGGGAACTCCGTGCCCAGCAAGAACGACTAGACTCGGCAAGAGAGACCGTGAAGGAGACGGAGGCGCGCATTGCTGAATGCGCGCGCGAGGTAGAGAGACTTCGCATCGTAAAGGCAACAGATGAGGTCTGTCAATGACGCCACGTACACGGACGAAACTGACCCTTCCTATAGCGCGAAAGAGAGGCAAAATTAACTGAAATGGCCGGACAGAATTAAAAACACGATACAGTTGCGTCCCAGCGCCCTGTGACATTTGATGTTGGCATTCTTATTATTATCAGACACACTGTCGATTTATAGCACACCGATACTCTACGACTTGACATATAACGCATTATGATGTTTCTGGGATGGGAAAAGTTAGAATACGAGTTGGAATCACGAAGATCAATGAATCAGATGGCTGTTCTTAGTATTTGGAATGTTTTTCACCACTGCCGATGGCTCAGCTTTAGGTGATAATCGATATCATCGTGAAGTAATGTAGAGAATGATAAGAATTTGACAACTCACCGTGAAGTGAAAAAAAGGCAGCGTCATGTCAGTGCAGTGAGTTTAAGATCTGGTTGGAAAGACGACACAGCGGAGTTTCGGAGTTGCTTTGCGGGATGCACTGTGGGGGCCGACGGCACGCATCGTCCCGGAATTGCTTGGCCTGCTCTCGTTCCTTCTGCCCCGCAGGAAGCTCACACACGATTGATGCATATATGAAACAAACACGAGGGTATGCCCTGATACGCCTCTGGAGCTTCACAGAATGCGTTGCTCCGGATCCCCTCGACGAGCAACACCCGGGTTAGCAATCAGTACCCTACTAGTGGTTCCAAAAAGTGCCACCGCCGACTCGCCCCTTGCCCAAGTCGTCGGCCGGTAACACGTCCCGGTAGGGGGTGCAGCTCAAAGCTGTAGGTGAGAGGTACTGCGTAGGCACGTCGACTACCTAACACTGATAACTGGTAACCGCCAGTTTTAACCATTTTACTTAAGTGGTGAAACGTTTCAACCGTCCCCAAATTAACTGTCCCGCGAGCTCGTCGCCTGGTCCCATCCCAACCGCGGTTACTTATCTGAATCATCCCCGATGCTTCTCTTAAACCACTCGGTCACAAATTCGAGTCCGTACCTGTCCGTAACGGCAGTTATAAATGAACGCGCGTTACTCTGAGAATGTGCTTGGCGCTCGAGAATAGAACCAGTTTAAAACGTTCATGCCCCAAACGGTGAGAATGTCCTGGGGGCCGGCACGTCAGCAAGTCTGCATGTTACCCTTAGATCACTTTGACAACCACCGAGTAAGCGCGACATTCTTAATGTCACCTTCCCTACTCTTTCTAGTTATCTGTGCATGCCCACTCACTCCTCACTAAATATAGTGTGCTCCATGCAAGACGTTGTGCAGTCGGAGGCCTTGGTTCAGTTTCAAGACGTGTTCCCCTGCCAACTCCACAATTGAAACTTCATGTTACAGCACAGTGCGGATTCCCCACCGAACTCCGTCGTCATGGAGGCTCATGGAGGTTTCGTACTGGTACCACAGATGTGGCGCCACGGCTCTGTCTTATAGAGTGTCAGTACTCGCTCGTGATGAGCATGCGCTACTTCGTGACTACCTTGGTAGCCTTTGGGCTCAGTCTCGTTTCTGCGCTTCAATTCCGCGGTGCTGACTTTTCGTCCTTGCTTCTACTGGAGTCAACAACCGACATCCAATACACTGCATGGCCAACCGCTGCACCTCAGCCATTCGAGCAAATTCTTTTTGACTATGGTGTCAATCTCGCTCGCATCCGTATTTGGACCGCAGGAACATACGATTTGGCCTATGGCCTTGAGCTTGCTAAAAGGGCCCAAAAAGTTGGCATGGGCCTTTTGATCGACCTTCACTATGATGATACTTGTAACGTCCCTCAGGTGAACTGGGGCCCGGAAATGAACTAATTGCTATTGATCGCAGGGGCCGACCCTGGAAAACAGGCCATCCCTTCGGGTTGGCCTACCGATCTCGAGGGACTTCAGTCTCAAGTTTACAAGTATGTCTCACCCTGGCTTATGCACGATCCTTTACGCTGATGGCTAACCCGTCGATTTTTCCTAGTTACACTTACGAGCTTGTGCAGGCATTCAATGCCCAGGGAACTCCCATTCAATTTATCCAGGTTTGATCATTCAGATAACCATGTTGGTGCTTGCAGTGTTATTGACAACCTGAATGTTTGAACGCAGATCGGGAATGAAATCAACGATGGTCTTCTCTGGCCCACGGGACGGATTTCTGTCAGCGGTCTTGCTGGAGCTTCCCAACTTCTTCACGCCGGTGCAATTGCAGTTCGCGCAGCGTCTCCGTCCACAAAAATCGTCATCCATTTGGCCAATGCATGGAATCAGGGTGATATTTCCTGGTTCTATACCGCGATTTTCAACGCCGGGGAGACCGAAGAGGGCTTGGGTGGTGGCCTGAGACAGTCAGACGTCGATGTGATGGGCTTCTCTTTCTATCCATGTTTTGGAACAGGCGCCACTCTCTCGAACCTAGATTCCTCCATGCGTTATGTCGTGTCTACTTGGAACAAGGCTCGTGGCATTACATTTTTCCTGGTGATGACTTGTTCTCATAAACATTTGCAGGATATCATGATTGTTGAAACCGATTGGCCTGTGGCTTGTAATACGGAAGCAACACCGCTCAGCGAACCAGCTATTCCCGTCAACGTCGAGGGTCAGATCATATGGACCGATGGCATTTTTGCTGTTCTCAGCAACTTGAACCTCGACTGTGGTGACAAGGCGTTAGGGATCGTATACTGGGAACCCGGCTGGATTGGAAACGCAGCGCTTGGTTCTCCCTGCACTGTTCGTTGTTTTCCATATCTCGAACCTTCCATCTTGCCGACTGACTTTACGTTGGGGTTCTAGGATAACCTTTTGGTAACTAGAGATGGAGTGGCCAGGCAGTCTATGATTATGTTCTGGAACATGTGACGAACCCCCTTTTATCGGTTTCCGTCGAACAACTCTAAGTACATATAAAATTGTCCGTACTCTGTAATACAACCCCGACCCGCAGTGTCAACGTTCCCCACGGTACTGCCTAATGCTGATAACCGGCAATCACCGGTTTTAGACTTCAAACATTAGTGATGCAGCGTCTCTTCGAATCGACTGTGATTCGCCATCTGGTCTTCCCGCCGCGAACACTTGCACTTGTCAACTTTTTTCCTCTCTGCAAGCATCGACTCCGATACAGTTTCGCATCTTGGAAGCATTCACAAACCTCTGCCCCATTGACAATACGCCAACACTTACAACCGTTCCACTCAACCGTGTCAAGGCAGACGATGTCGTCAGCTACTTCCACCTTCTACGACCTCAAAGCAGATCTTCCTGGCGACAAGACCTACGCTTTCGACCAATTGAAAGGCAAGGTCGTCCTTATCGTCAACGTCGCTTCGGAGTGGTATGTATCCGCAGCCCTAGTCCTAGCCTCAGGCTGCGCATGGGTAGACACTGACAACGTAATCATAGCGGGTTCACTCCGCAGTACGGTGGTAAGTGATATCCTCGTTATCCACTCTCGGCGATCACTGGGACGGACGATCCCCCAATCATAGGTCTACAAGGCCTGTATGACAAATACAAAGACCGCGGGTTCGTGATTCTCGGATTCCCTTGCAACCAAGTGAGTGGGTTGAAATGCGAGTCGTCGAAACGTCTTTGGCCTAACCATCCCGCATCCAGTTTGGTGGTCAGGAACCTGGCGACGACGCCACCATCGCTTCGTTCTGTCAGCTCAACCATGGGGTTTCCTTTCCGCTCATGAAGAAATCCGATGTCAACGGTAACGGCACCAACTCTGTTTACAAATGGCTCAAGAACGAGAAACCTGGCATCCTGGGTTTGACGCGGATCAAGGTCCGTAACCTGTCAATGATAGCTTGGATTTTGTCGCTCTAACGTGCGGGGCTACTACAGTGGAACTTTGAAAAGTTCTTGATCGATCAGAATGGCAACGTTGTGAATCGCTGGGCGTCGACGACGACTACCCAAGCAATCGGTGCTGCTGTAGAGAAGCTTCTCGAGGATAATCCCAAGCTTTAAACGGATGAGAAGTCCGCCAATGGTTAAGGAACATACGCTTTTTTGACGCGGTATCATTGTATTCTGTGTGTTCCCATGTTGGTCAATGCAGGGTGGCCGTACGAGCTGCTGCGGAACATGGTACAGCCCAACGACTGTCAGGTATGTGAATTCAAGAACTCCTGCCAGCGGCGGATACACGGCGATCGACACAAAGGCAAACGGATACAAAGTACATGGGTACAAGACTATGGGTGGGCCATACCTATTTATGAAACGACAACGAAAGCAAGGAAAGTGTTAGCAACATGTCGTCCGTGGCAGATACCGTAGACTGCTCAGACGATCTCATTGTCAGCCTAAGTCATTCTCTCACAACCCACCGTGTGCGGACGTGTGTCAGATAATTATAGATATAAGCAAGATCGACGTTTGAGGACTTACATGCGCATACATCGTGAGATGCGCCTTCGGCAAGATTTTTTCCGTCGCCTTTCGGCCTTCCGCTTCTGCCCAAGCAGGAGGAGGAAGCGTGTCAGGAGCCTGCGCGTCTGGTGCTAGACTGATCGTGTCAAACTGTTGCAAGAGCTGAATCAGCATGAAAAACATTTCATTATACGCAAACTAAAGTCGATGGGCGACACTCTGTTAACATGAGTAAGAAGAAAAGAGCATGATGGCGAGGACTAGCATTGAATGGAAGGAATATGAATGGTTATGGTGTGAGATACCTGTGCAAACGATAGCCGAGGAAGCAGTCGGGATCAAACTCTTCAACTGTCCAGGGCGAACGAGATCAACGAAAGCAGACATCAAGTAAAGAGCTTCTTACCATCTGGACCCCAAAGATCCTTTCGGCGATGCAGATGAACACTGAATACACTACCCTGCGACCAGAGCCGACTGGAGAACCCCACTGACGCCTCGGGTGTGAGGATTGCGTCAAAGATGGAGGCCTGAGGGGAGGTCCGGGAGGTTGGGATTCTTGATGGAAAAAAACCTAGAATACCGTCAGTTCAAGTACGATCATGATGATGGTGGCAATGGACCAAGGGCCCAAGGCACCTGCGGAAGATCGCTCAGAGAGTCCATCTGACTTTGATCCGTCAAGCCTGAGCTCCTCTGCGACGGTGTTTGTCTCAAACCTGTTCTCTGAATGAGACAAGCGACCTGAGACTCTCAGAGAGAGAGAGAGAGAGAGAGAGAGAGAAAGCCGGGTCCTACTGCTTCCATGTGCCTGTCCTCTGCCAAGTCACCCTCGCTCCCAGGAATTGACAGAGTGTAATACATACTTAAGTACGGCGCGTCACTGACACCCTGGTGGAGATGCGAAATCACTACGGCACGGTTGTAATTGACTCAGCGGGTACTCTGAGAGTCTGGGTCGGGTCTCTACTAAGTCGTTCGATGCCAACTTACGAGCGCCAGTGGAAAGTTGAATTCAACTTTTTCATAGGGTTAAGTCGTCGGAAGCTTCCGAGCTTCCCAAAATGAAAACGGATAGCGGCCCGAGACTAGAGCTCTTTCTGGCTAGTCTCGTCACCAGAGTCGTTTTTGGACAGGCTTGGGGTTGAAACGTTGAAACGTTGACACCCCGCTGCCTGAAACAAGATTCCGACGCCGTCAGGGGCGCTACTAGACCAAAATGGCTGTACCGAGACTACTAGAAGAAATTCGAAATTCAGGGAACTCGTGACTGTCGCGGATCAGAAAGAACGGGGACGCAACCAATCAGAGCACTCCCTTCCGCCGGACAACAGTCGTTTAAGAAGTGATATGTAACGATACAAGCTGTCTTTGCTGATACTGATTTGACTCTTGTCAACGTAACACATATGCAGATAAGTTCTAATTCTCCTTTACGACATGCGGTGGTGCCGGCCTGCCGCAGTGGTCAGGGTGGTAGTATGCCTCGAACCTAAAAACATGAACGTAACTCGCTGTTGAAGGGCTCGTAAACCGATCGATTTGACGCCAGATCCCACCGGATTCCACCCTCCATATCCCACAAGCCAATGGCCACGCATACAAGGTGAGTTTCTTCGCGTTCTCCATGAAGAACCCTCATGGTCTGGTATGACCGCTCAGTGTTGATGGCCTATTTGCGGCGTCGCAAAAGATCGCCCTCACAAAGGCCACTTTTCTTGCGTGCATCCTTCCACCCACAGTGTGCCTATACTTTATGGGAGTACTGGTTCAACTCAAAGGGACGCGCTTCTACCGCCTTGCGTTCTTGCCTGCCGTCGTGTGGTTTGCTTGGCGTGGTATATTCGTCGACATATCGGGAGGGGATCCCAGGCTGGTCCGCATGAACAACTTGTTCATTGTGAGCAATCCCGGTCCAAGTGTTGCATGCCACTGAACGTGGTTTGTCCTAGATTCATATGTGTCACATCTCAATGCGGGGTACTGTGTGGGCTGTTGCTCGAGAGCCTTTCCGCCGTCAGAGTCCTTCGAACAAACATAGCGAATTAGATTCCAAGAGCGTCTACACAGCGTTCTGGAATGCCTGGGATTTGATGTTCAACATGCGAGGCATCGGGTGGAACTGGTCGCGAGGGCTCGTCGTCCCCAAGCCAGCCTTTGAAACGGATTCGCGAATCGCCTTCGTACTGTTGTCGGCAGCCCAATTGGCCCTTCACGCCTTGGGTTTCGATGCATGCCTTCAGATCGTCCGCATGGTGTCCCCAGACACGTTTGGTTCACTCAACGGTGGCTCCTTTTTTGACCACACCCTCCCACCCTTCCTTGAACTCTCCCGATCTGTATTTGTGTCCATCTTGTCCCTCTGCATTGGGTACTTTTCGATGCAATGTGGCTACCAATTTCTGGCGATCATATGCATCGTCTTGTTCCAGCAACGTCCTTCTCAATGGCCACCCTTTTTCGACCATCCGTGGTTGTCGACTTCATTGTCCGAATTTTTGGGGCCGTCGGTGGCATCAAATGCTGCGTGACGTGGTCCTGAACCTCGGTGGTCAGCCGTTTGATTGCCTGTTTGGCCGGGTCGGAGGCCTGCTCGGAGCTTTTTTGGTCTCTGGCATTATCCACGTCATCGACCTTCGATCCTTTGGACGAGGCGGAAACCCGGTCGTCATCATCGGATTCTGGGTGATGAACGCTGTCGGGGTGGTGCTTGAGCGTGTCTGGACAAAAACCACGGGGAGACGGGTGGGCGGTGTTTGGGGCTGGATGTGGACATTTTGGTGGATAGTGCTGTGGGGGGTTTGGCTGGTGGAAGAGTGGGCTAAGGCGGGGCGGTTTGGGGCGTTGAGTTTGCCGGGTGAGCTCAAGCCCTCGCTCGCGCTCGCAGCGCTTGTTACGCGATTCTAGTTTGATCGATATGACATTGCCTCGTGCTACCTGTGAATACAATAAGTTACCTTGCTTGACAATGTTTCACAAAGGATATACGAATATTTAGCACCGACCTAATGTTGAGGGAAACGTGGGAGCTAGCAAGCATTCTGTCTCGTCCTCAATGTTAGTCTAGATGATAAGTTTTGGTCGACAAACCGAGGGTGTAAACTTAAAGTGCGGCCTACATGTACATGCCTAGACAAGACTCGAAGTTTCGACATGGTTACAAACAAAGAAAAGGACTAGTTTCCGTTGTTGGTGTTTAGACTGGCGAACAATTGTGAAGACGAGACTTGAAGAACCTGTGGGTGCCGTCTGTCAGCAAGCCTCGCCTACTAAGGCTGAAATGGTGCACGACGGTCAAGGTCCTGCCATTAGAAGTGGACCTTTGCATGATCAGAACGACCGTCCTCTGATCTCGAAGTAGGCCTGGCTTAGGGAGACTAAGCCCGCAGGTCATCGGGGCAAAGGACCCTACGCATTCAGCTGGCTGTCAGAAATATATTCAATTGCAAAGGATCATCAGGGATCACCGGCACCATCGTCAACTTGGCGTGCCGCGGATCTCTTCTGTCGGATGATGCGTCACGTCACAGCGACCAGGGAAAATTGCAACTCATCTGTCCAATATGTTGGGACTCCACGATAACGACCGACACGAAGGTTGAACCGGGCCAAGTCGTGCATACAACAAACTCCGAAAAAAATAACAGGAGTCGTCGAGAATAGCGTACCTACGTGCCTCCGTCCATCTCTATACTGGCACCTGGGGCCTGGAACCTCAAGTCCGCTTGTACGGCTAGAGGAACAATGGGAGCTGAGGCCATGTCAGAAAAGAGTTTTTCCAGGAGTTTCATCTGAATTTCAGGTGCCTTCGTCATTGCGTAGAGTCCCCATGTAGTCGACATGCTATTGAACCGTAGTGAAGTCCCCAAATATAAATAACTCGGAAAATATGTTAGCATACCTTGTAGTTTCAAGACCGGCCACTAAGAACGTGAGATTGATACTAAAACGCGGAGAGGGGGAAATGCACGCGCCACATCTTCGTCAGACAACCTCTGACTCTCAGGGGGGTTGTTCGCGTTGACCAACAGCGACAGTAAATCTCTATTATGCAAACTGTACTTTTTCGACTTTTTCTGTCGTACTCACCCGAGCGGCCGCTTTGGCATACGATAATAGCTCATTGCCGATGCGTGCCATCGTACGCTGTGCAACCTGGATTTTGCGTGCACGATCGCTAGGCTATCATACAGAAGATAAACACATGTTCATAACACAAAAGGGGATATTCATGGCACTGACGGGAGGATGCGAAGGCGGGAACAATGCTTGCAAAATATCTCTGACTCGCCGCAAACAAGCCTCGTTAAGTTCATTCGGTTTCGCGTTTGTGATGAGGGCATCAAGGTTGCGGTTGAAACTGGAGACAAGCGCGGATAGCTCACCTGCGAGAACGATGACTTTACTACTACTTGGCAACCCCAGACAAGACATCACAAAGCTATGTCGGCTACGAGTGATCGGCGTGGAAAGGAATAAGAAACCCATACTGGGTTTCTGCGAAGAAGATGTTGGTGAGCGTCAGAACCAAGGTGCAGGGTTCTGAGTGTCGTTTTGGTCACCATGATGCGTCTCTGTTAGACAAGGGATTCGTGAGTGTTAACAAGAACAAAGAAAATGGATGCCAACTTGCTGGAGATGGTGAGCACCTTCGACGAAAGGGATGTCTACAATCCTCGGTCGATCTGTGCAAACGAAAACTGTGTGATGAAATAACCCACCTTTGCCAAGGACCTGGGATAAGATATACCGGGCCTGCGGGGGCTTTCGGCAGTGAATGCTGTGGGGACTCAGGAGGACATGGTTGGTGGCCCTCGTGTCCATAGTAGTGAACAGTCCGTTGCTCTGGAGGACCGTCGTGTTCAGTATCGCAAGTGCGATATTGGAACGCCAGCGTACGTTGAAGCCCTTGTAAATCATCGTGCTCCCATACTGTTTCACCCATCCTTCTTGGAGCAGTAGAGAGTTCACCCAGAAACGAGCAAGAACGATACGATTAGTCGAGCCAAGGTCTACCATGATGACAGGCGCTGTGACACACAGCATTCGAAGTGTCTCACAGATTACCATAAATCCAGCCCGTTCCCTCGGGGCCGCGTAGATGGAGAATGGGAGACGTGAATTGATGGTATGCGAACCGGAAGACGTTCCAGAGTCCAAATTTAAAGACGGTCACGTAGGCAAACGGTGATCAACACCGATCATGATGGTTGCAGCGGACCCTGCTCGTGTGTGTTGGTAGTCTATGGACCCATAGGGATATTTACGTTGGATCTCCCAGGACAGGATGCAAAGTCCGGAGGAACTTCAACCGGCATCGAGTTGTGTATGCCTGAGAGAAGCGTAGTTCAGGTCCCACGACAGCTTGACGCCCAGCTCAGCCGCTCGCTTCATGAGCTATATCAATGTATGAACCGACAATGTACTACGAGAGCCTTCAGCAACGTACAGTCCATGGCAGATACCGTAGACCACTCAGACGGTCTCATTGTCGGCCTCAGTCATTCTTATCCACAACCCACCCTGTTCCGACGTGTCAGACAATTATAACGAGTAAAGTCGTCGGTTGAGGACTTACATGCGCATACATCGTGAGATGCACTCTCGGGAAGATCTTTTCCGTCGCCTTTCGGCCTTCACCTTCCGCCCAAGCAGCAGGAGGAAGCGTGTCAGGAGCTTGTGCGTCTGGCGCTAGACTGATCGTATCAAATTGTTGCAAGAGGCGAATGAGGATAAAAGACATCTCATTATACGCAAACTGGAGTCGGTGTGCGACACTCTGTTAACAAGAGGGCGAAAAAAGAGCATTTATGAGTGCTGACCTGTTGACCAAGACAGATGCGAGGACCAGCATTGAATGGAAGGAAGATGAATGGTTGTGGTGTGAGATACTTGTGCAAACGATAGTCGAGGAAGCGATCGGGATCAAATTCTTCAGCTGTCCAGGGCGAACGAGATCAACGAAAGCGAACAGCCAGTAAAGGCCCCTTACCGTCTGGACCCCAAAGATCCTTTCGACGATGCATAACGAACACAGAATACGCGATCCTGTGGGGGATTGTGACCTTTCATAACTTTATACGGGCCAGTGACGCACTGAGTATTTGCGGGCACATAACATGGTTTCTCCGATGGGTCGGAGGAGGGCAAAGTAGTTGCTTTGATGCTCTCACTGCTTGCGGTGAGCACCTTGTTAATCAAAAACATTCTTTCCTACCGGATGTTGAATGGCCTGCAGCATAGATGAGTGGACTATATATTTGATTGGTGAACGTAAGTGCTCACACTGCCGGAAATAGTCTCAGCGTCTCTGGAACAGCGATCTATAAGATCTCTCCGCTCCAATATGGCAAGGAACTTACCATTGATAACCGCACGCAGGTACTTCATGTCACGGATCGCCTCATATGTAGGGCGATTTCTGGGTCCAATTTCCGTCAAGACCTCTTCCCTGAGACGAGCAAGCACGCGGGGATGCGTTGACAAAAGATAGACGACGAATGTCAGTGTCCCGGCCGTCTTACAACAAATAATTAGCCCATGACCGAACGACGACGGGCTACGCACTGTGTCACGACCAGCGATTAGGATGTTCAAGATTTCATCCTTGAGGACCACGGGATCTACGGAGGATGACTAAGAGGAATGGCATAACAAAAAACGCCTACCGGTCGTAAGTCGAATGAGGTGGTCGAGAAGTGTGTCCTCGTCGAAGGACTCGGGGATCGGTTTCTCCACGTGCAGGGCTGCCGTCTTCGCTTTCTCTATCGCGTCCTTTAGAATAGGTTCGATGTAGGCGTTCACCACCTTCATCGGCTCTGCAGTCTCGTCACCCCGAAGTTCGAACAGAGGCCACAACCAACTTTTGTGAGCTCGTTGAGAAACTATGTATTGAGCGTCTGCGAATGCACGCGCAAAGTCGTTCGCAATCTTGGTATTACCAACTGAGTTCCTGACCGGAGCCATGTTGTCAGGATAAACAAGACCAGCAGAGAGACTGTGTACACATTTCCCAAAGAGAAACTCGGTTGCAGAATCAAGGGTGAAACGTGAGATAACATCCTAGAATCGTGAGATCGTCTCGAGGTAGGGAATAGATGCACATGGATATACCTGGAAATCCACCGGATACCCAGCACGAAGACGAGACTTTATCTGGATGATCGCATGGTCGGCATGGCGATCAAAGATATTAAAGTGACTGATCCGATCGCGAGTAAAGAATGGGCGGGTAATGCCACT
>JBBPRK010000570.1:0-20752 GCA_038093075.1 Boletus patriciae | reverse complement strand
GGGGAACACTTAGATTCATGGGTGTGGGTAGTGCAGACCGGCGTACACACCTTGAGTCAGACGATCTTTGGTAACCATGGGGCCCAGTGTGACAGCCGCGCGGAATCCAGTAGGAAACTTGATGTCGGTACCGCGTGTATGAGCGTCATCGAGGTATACGACACATTGGTCCAACTGCTGCGCGAAAGGTGACGATATCAGAAGGTGCGTGCTGCCGTCTCGCGTCAGTACCATCAATTCGTCGTCCTCGTTGAAATAAATGGCTGCGGAGGTGTTCGTACTGACAGCTAGCCACGCTTTAGCCAGCTCACAATTTTGAAGATCGAGCATCTGAGCACCGACATCCAATAGGACGCGGATTTGGGGCTTCTGGGTGACTAAGATCTTGAGGAATTCGCATGTGGCCCGTCGCTCGCCGGTCTCTTGGGCCATGCACATATAATGCTTGTTCTCCGGCTGTAGAAGATACGATAGAACCTTCGCGTTGGTTCCTCGCTGGTGATCGGGATCGCGTTGAGTGATGTGGAGGGGTAATAGATATTGACCGTCATTTGTTCCCGAGAACCCTAGCATGGTCCAACACTGAGTCAGCAAACTTGGTGATCATTGACCTTATCGTCGGCTTACCGGTCAGTACACATTCTTTCTTCTCTGCCAAATCCCAACCTGAACACGACAGTTTCGAAGGAAATTCTTTGGCTTCTTTCGGGAATACGACACTTGAAAGGTAGAAATCGACGGTCGCTCGATTCTGCTTGAACAGAGGAAATAGAAACTCCTTCCATTGTTCCGATGACTCGATGTTGACGCCATTTATTGTCTGTAGACGTTCCGGCACAGTAGGACAGTCTCGAACCCAGAGAGCGTAATCCAAGGTTGGGTCATCCTGTTTGAGCAACATGTCGAAAGAAAGTCTTAGTTGTTCTTCCCCGAGACCGCGGTAGTAATAGGAAAGGCAGGTAAGGATGATGGCGATGTCCGGATGTCCAAACTCGGCCCTTTGTGCTGGGACGTCTTTTGCTCTATATGGGACTGCAAGCATCGTACGCTTTGGATCGAGGCCATAGTCTACCCGCCACCGTCGTTCTCTAAGAGCGTACAAAAGAACCCCGGTGGCCAAGAGCCCACGCAACAGGAGCAGCCCGCCCCACATTGGAGTTTGCTGAGAGTAATCCTTCACCAGTTGGACTTTTTCGGGAGGGACATTCTCGCATGATATGAAGCTTCGGATCGCGTCCCTAAGGCGCCAGCGCAGTTGTCCAAAATTGAAATTCGGAAGTAGACCTTTGATAACGTCTTCCACTATCCACGAGATTAACTTTTGACCAGCATCTTCGTGTAGGATACGAAGATGGGGAAAGGATCCGGAGGGACCGCGCTCGTACTCCATTCCAAGCGGGAAAAGCTCTCGAAGGGAGGAAGCATGTTTGTTCACGAGGCCGAGAACTTGTTCAGTGGTGGTCCATCGATCAGGAAAGCCTTCCATATGTTGCTGAAGGCCAATGGTGTACACCAATTGATACCGAACGTGAAGGATTTCGTCACTCTCGTCTAAAATATCTCGTGAACGAGAATGGAGCCACATCTGCAGTTTCAGCAACATGTCCGCCAGTTGACTATCTTCTGCCTCAGGCAGCTGTTTCTCCACGCTCACTAGCTTGAGCGACAAGATGTGCTCCGGCTGGACAACCAGAATTCCACGCTCCTTCATGCATTCCGACATAATTTCACGAAGGGCAGCCACTTTCTGATGATCGACTTCAAGAGAGCGAGAAAATGGGAGGAAATATATTCTCCTGTTGACGAGTCCACCGAGGCGATCCACAAGAAGGTGAAACATCTGCGCTGTCAACGCTTTCGGGACGATGACCCGGACGAGCTGAGTGCCATCGGCGAGCAAAGCAACGACGATGGGGACGATCACGGATGACTTTCCCTCGCCCATATTGAGTTGCATGGCCGTATTGCTGCCCGAGCGTGGCGATATCATTTCATCGGCAACCTCAGCCTGAACGCGACGAACCAAAAAGTTGCCTTGTAGCTGAGGTGGGCGAGAGACACGGCGTCAGCTCGCATATTCATCCATCACACGAGAAACAGACCTGAATTAGTAGCCAATCTGGGTGTGTTTCAGCGTCCCAACCATCACATCCTTCGTTTTGCAGTTCCCTGCGGAGCTCTTCGTGAAGATTGTCGAAGTGTAGTCGAAGCAATCTTCGAGCACGCTGTAGCTCGAGCGCAAGTAGAGTCAACCGTGTGAGACACTCTTTCCAATCATCGGAGAGTATGATCGGTGAATTCGACGCGAGGGACCGAAAAAGTGCATGCGCAGTGATGCGTGGCCATTGACCAGACTGCGCGAGAGCTTGTTCGCTTTGGCTCTTCGGGCCCAGATACTGCTTGACATAGTCCCGACTTTCGATGTAGCTGGCTCTGCACCGAGCGTAATGTGCTACAAGGGTGATCTCACTTCCAAAGCATTCTGCACTGGCGCGGAGGGCCGAGACATATTGCCGCTGGAATGAATTCACTGCGTTTGCCTCAACCGTGGCAATTAATTGGTGCAGCGGCGCGGGACCAGAGAGTGACGTATTCCCGTCGTCGGCAGTATATAGAGGCATTTTACTATGCGCTTGTAAGGATGGTGCCGGTCTGGCGAATAGCTGGTCCACCGTGAGCGACCAGCAAGTGCAAGAGGGGATGCTTTGCGACGGTTGGAATGAGTAATGAGGAGTTGGGATCGGGGAGGCCTGGGAGTATACGCTGTTCAGGATATTCTGAACACGAGTAAGGTGCTCTTTGAATTTGAGATTGCGATAGCAGCTGGAGAAGTAGCTCTGAACGTCGGATGTGAAGTCCGACACGTCGTATAACTCGGGGTTGAGTGAGCACCGTGGAGGGGTCTCGCATGGCCAAGAGTTCAACAACTGGCGGACTGTTGCATCGGTGTCCGAGCCTCGTCTGTTGCTATACATTTCGAGCCGACGCTCTCGTAAGTCTTTTGAACTCTCCCCAGATCTTGCAGGTTCGGTGCTTTCAGGGCTATTTTCGAAGGCTTCGGCATAGTCGGAAACATAACTGCGAAGGGCGGCTGAAGAGGGAGAATATCCGTCTGAGAGAGTGTAAGAATCATAGTGTGGTGGAACCTCCGACCGGAAGCGCGAGTCCGACGCGAAAGCAACAAATACGGGGACCAGGTCGGCAAGTTGCGAGGAGGCATATGCCATGGCGGGCAATGTGAAAAGTAATCGAAACCATTTTCCCTCGTTTCTCTCTCGCAGGAGTTTGTATGTCTTGAGCCAAATCAATGGAAGATCTGGAGCCAACCACGATCTGTTATATTGGAGCAACAAATTAGTATCCCCAAACACGCTCTGCGTCCACGATTCCACCATGCTTAGTAGATTCTTTGTAGTCGTTGCATTGGCAGTCCGGTGATGAACGGCAGTCGCGGCGGCAAAAGCGCGTCGCTCTCCTGAGGCATCTTCCCCTCGGTCTCTGGCGGAGTACTGGACGTCAATATCTGCCGTGGAACGCTGTCCAGAAAACTCGGATGGAAACAGATACGCAGTTCGTAGCGCACTGCGCTTCAGCAGGTGTTCGTCGTGCAATGGAAATGACTGGAATATGGGGCTCGATGGACTCTCGTGGAATAATAGAAGTCTTTCGCAATGCTCCTTGATCCCTTTGGCAACAACGTACAGCTCGTGATGCTGGGCGCTTGTAGGGAGATCGAGCCACTCCACCTTCTGCATACAGTTGAGATGCTTGGGGTACCATGTGCGTGTAGGGCACATGGATGCAATCAGGCCCAGGAGCTCTTCTTCACGAGAGCCGATTTTCATGATAGACCAGTTACTGGCTGACCGGAGTAGAGACAATGCTTCTTCTGTACCCGACCTGCCTGTAAGCGGATCGGTGCCACACCCGCTAGTGAGAGCGTGCAGGTAAGCGCAATACAGCTTGTTTGTCAAACTAACGTTTCCTGTGAGGCAGCCCAGGTCGGTATCGGCTCTATAGGTCTGATAAGTGATCCGCCGAAGGGCAGGGCCATGAATATCGATCTCAACGCGGACATGATGGTTGTCCATTTCGAAGGAAATATCACCCTCGGGGATGAGGACACACCGGGGGACGAGTCCATCAGTGCTGACATCTCTAGACTTCGGTCGAAGTACAAGCTGATTGACCAAGCCGAACATAGTTCCAATAGATTGGTTCTCGTCGTAGACCATACCACGGATGTTGCGAGACTGGAGGTCCTCATCCTCATCCATATAGAATGACAGGCCGTAGCGGGGTAAATCAACACAGAGTCGCAAAGGTGAGTTGGTTTGGTTTGAGTCGACTGGGGAGACGGTGATTATGAGATTTTGTGGTGGGCCGAGTGGCTTCAAGAGACTCGAAACCATAGTCCAGGTCAGACTTTGGATATCTACGAGGAGCCAGCGACCTTTGTGCATGCGATACCGTCCAGGTGTACAATCGATATTCCAATTTTCCAGCGAGCTCTCCCAGAGCCTGTCGAGAGGGCGTATCTCTAAAACGGACGTGGAAAGATTCAACCAATGGGCGTGTCCCTCAACCAATACTGCAGGCAAGTCTCCTTCCAATTTTTCTTGAGGGATAAGTTCGATGATATTCGAATCACCGGTATCCTGTTTTCGTTTTGCTCGTATCACGAGATCCGAGTCGTGTCGAAGAGAAAGGTACGCCTAGGCAGGTTACCTGAGTCCTCGTGATATTCCCTACACCTCCGAAAGTGCGCTTACCTGGTGATCGGAAATCATACCCCTTGTCGAGTAATCCATCCCTGGGAGATCGCCTGGTATGACATCAAGCACATGCTGCAAAAGTGATCAGTAACCTGCGTTACGTTGGGCACGACGAGGCGTACTTTGCCAAATATTTGATTGTATAGCGGGTGCCGCAAAAATTCGTTCGGTAATCGCCCAAGCGGTTTGCCGCTAACCAAAAGTGACCCATCAAGCAAATCAAAATGGACCACTTGTGAAGTCCGGCCGGTTATCAAAGCGGTCGTGCACGAGAACCAGCGTGAATTCGGACTCTGTAACGGGGTCCACTTCGAACCTGGACGGTATTCAGGCCAGACCCATCCGACCGCAAGGTTAATGCCTTGATCGCTGGAGTCGGCCCGAACAACGTCGCTTACGGCACTCTCGAGAGTCAGAGAGAGGCGACGATCTCGGTCAAGAAGTAATCGGGAATATGTGGGGAGGCAAGAGACTTTGCTGGGTGTGTGGTCGTGGATTAATATGGCGCATGACAGTAGAACCTTGATATCCTCTGCGGAATGAAGCAGTTTTTCGATCGTGGAGGGGTTAACATCGAATGTGCTTCGACAAATGGCGGCCGCGTCCCGTAAATGCCCACGAAACCCTTCGTCTCCCGGTGTTTTCGTGAGCTTAGCCGATAGTTCCTGTACCCAGGAGAATACCTTGCCACGTACAGTACAAAGGAGTTCAAGCGCTCTCAGAGAGACAGCTTGATCAGGACTGGGTGTAAGCAGACGACGGAGTAAGAAGGAAATGGTATCCATCGTCACCCCTTCCAGCCAGTTGGCTTCGACATCCCCGACGAGGCTTTCAAGTTCTCCGAGAAGCGCATAGCAAAAGGAGGGCTCTTGGAGCTCCTGATGCCACTTCCATTCCGTGTTGTCAAGTGGTCCAACTTGAGAGACTGCCTGAGCCAACAAGAAATGGACTTCGTGACGACGGAAGCTCAACGATCGACCTCGAAGCTCTCGCAGGATGTTGAGCCATTGAAGTAAGCCGCCACTGCGCAGGTGTCCGAACGCTATATATTCGTGGATGGAAAGGCCCCTGAGACAATCGCTTTGGTTTGCCAAGACTTCGTTCGAGGTGTGGGAAGTGGTATCAACATATCTTTGCAGGTTCTGGTATGGTCCGCTTTGAAGCTCGTACGTGCAATACCGCCTGACATCGAAAGCACTTAGCGCCTCTGAGACGGGAACGCAAGCATGCCTATCAAAGCCATAGAAGGACAACCCATTGTCGACACAGACCCGTCCCTGCGTGGTGGGGATGGACGTGTCGCTGTAATGTGTGTCAGTGATTGATTTGGTATCGGAACCGAGGGAGATCCGTGATCTAGGATGCTGAATGAGATATGGATGGAGCGCGGCATATTCGCTGAGCTGGATAGAGGGATCTTGTGCCTCAACGGAAGGAGAACAGAGATCGACCAAGAGATGGAATGTGGCAGTACGCCACATGCTGAAAGAGACTGGACAATCCAACTCGAACACGACAGCCCTGGCCTGGAGCTGCCTGGCTGGCAACGGCCATTCGTGAACGGTTATACGCATGTTTGAGCTCCTTCTCTCCAGGTCGCACTTGTGGCAGTAGCGCCAGGCGTGGTATCTGCCACCATGCCGACCGACGGCGAAATGGTGATCAGCGTTAGCAGCATTCCGCTCAAGCTCTGCGTGACGTGCATTCGCTCTCTCGAGTTCAGCAACCTTTTCACGAACTTCGCACTGCGCTACTTCCTCGATTCGAGCCTTGAGACATTGAAGAGAAGATGACCCCTCGTAGAAACGGACGGCAAAACTGTCTGCGGTGATTGAGGGAGAAAACACCGACCACCCACTATGAGATTGGGAGTGGCGGCGGGAGAGGTATTGGTGGACATAGCGAAGACGAGAAAGGCTAGCAGTCTTGCACAGTAACAGTCCCTCCAGAAGACTTGTAGGAACCTCCGGAGAGTAGTCCGCGAGCATGGGGATTTCCTTGATAGCCACCTTGTCGAGCGCGACCCAAAGCTCCATCGTAGTCAACAGCATGACCGAAAGGAGCTCCGGATTGTTCCCGTATGATTTCAGTGCACTCGAGGAGTATTTGTTTCCCAAGATCTCCAGTTTCACGCAAGCTTCGTCGTGGTTTGTCGCTCTTTCAACCCAGCCATCGATACCCTGCTCAACGGCCCGCTCGACGTCGTAGAGTGCGACATGGGGTTCGGTACGGTATGCCTCCTCGAAAAAGGTTCCATCAGAGGACAGAAAATCATCGAGAGAACCTCGAGTAAAATGTTTAGGATTGAAGGGGGTGTCGAGAGGATTGATCGTGTGATGAGCGAGACAGTTGCGAAGGTAATCGCCGCTGCGCAAGAGCGATAGTTCTGTATCTCGGGTGAGATTGAGCTGGGAGGGGGCCCAGAGCGGGGATACACGCTGAGCAGCCTGTACCTCTCTCCACCTCGTCTCAAGCGTCGATCGGAGGGAAGTGCACGTCTCCAACACGGTGCGCGAGAGCCAGTCTGGCGCAGAAGAGCCGAGCTTCCTCAACCGTCGGCTGATCTTGGTTGACATGGAGTGGAGTAGATGATTCGGAAGGTCTGCACAGATCCTTTCATTGGCAAGGCGGCACATGAAGAATAGCATGAATTGCTTGTAGGTATCATACCCGAGAGTAGACCGGTCCAGTGAGGTCTGAATGGCAACTCTGATAAGAAGCCAGAGCGACGAGCGCCGCCATGGCAGCTCCGAGTTGTTCCACACGACGTCGTCCCCCAAGCGTTTAGTAATGCGGACGATGTCGGCAGGGCGACCGACGCTTCTCAAGATACCGGTAAGCAACTCGGTGACATAGCGCGGGTGGGTAGTGTCTCGGGTTTCGAGAACGGTGGACTGCGCTTTTCGGCTCGTTGGAGCTGCATCGAGGATATCACCGTTCATGTGAACGAGAAAATTCACGAGTTCTGAAAGAAAACCCCTATCCTCAAACACGGCGTTGGGGACCTCGATCGCCGGCCCAGGATATGAACATATGAGCTTTCCCTGTGTAGTCATCACATCCTCGGCCTTTGGGGATACCTCGAACGACTCGAAAATGGTGATATCTCTCTTCTTTCTGAACACGACCGCCACATTTTGGGCTCGAATAAGGAACACAAGAACATCTGCACACCATGAGTTTCTAGGACACTGCAGAGGCTCGAAAGCATACCTCCTACGTTCATGCTGCTGAGTTGAGAGAAAGTTAGGAACCGATCCGGGCGTTCAAACTGGACAACGGCGTGCAGATTGTCCAACATTTGCGTAATGATACGCCACTGAGCCATATTGGCTTGGTCACCGCAGTCACCGTAAAGACGCATAGCAGAGGCGACTGCTCCAGCTAGAGAATAATCGTTGCGGATAGTGTGGTCATCTCCATCGGGGAGCTGGAGAGGACAAAAGACATGCGTGACGACATATTGCAGTGTACAAAGGTCCCCGGGATCAAGGAGAGAGTGAGACATTCGGACGACGAAGAATATTGAGAATGAGTTTGGGGTTGGACAGCGAGGCGTTTAAAGGAGAGGAATAAGCAAAACACTTGTAGCTCTGTCCTTATATCCATTGTTTTGTGGCGAGGAATTTGCCCAAATCCGAATGTCTGAGTCCGAACGACACAGGATGCACCTACACCGCCATTGATGGAGAACAAGGGTGCGACTCGAGGCAAGAAGCCACTACAGGTATAATGAGCCACAGGGTCATGCTGTTGCCCTCCATTGGTTGCAACCCGCGGTCCTCGGCACAGGACTGCACCCACAATGAGAATGAGAAGACTTGACTAAGATGGAACAACTTGCCTGTCAGGCACTGGTATAGTTGTGGCCATTGGCGTGAAAGTTGAATCGTATTCAAGCATTGCAACAAACGTCCATTATCTGTCAAAGTGCTTGTTTGACAACCGACGGGATCCCGGAAAAGAAAACCCACCGGGCGGAGGTGCGTGCGAGGTGCACTAGTCTGAGAAGTCGAAGAGACTTGTGCATGGCGTGGCAAGGAGTCCGACGTCGAGAAGGTTCAAGGCATGACGAACGTCAACAAGTTCGTGCAATGAGATAGTCCGCGACTCCCAAATGAACATGGGGGACACCAACTCGAGTACGCGGAATCAACACGGAGTTTGTTTCTCCGACAAGACTAAAAACAGTAATAGTATCCCAGGCCGCTCAACAAGGTCCCTGCAGACTCAACAACTCGAACTTGTCGACGGATGCTCGCAGTATATTTTCGACGAGGCATAAAGAATGGGTTATACAGTCATGTCGGAGTATCCATGAGTCAATTCAGGTGCTACCATCGTTGCACGCTAGCGGTCTTTGGCGCCCTGGAGGGCAAGACATCCGATTTCAATCGTCAGTTGGCACTCGCTGACCATGAGAGGAGGTGAAACAAAACGCACATCATCACAACCGTCGAAATCGAAATCGTCTTCAGAGAGCAGCCGCCCATCGAGAAGTTTCCCCATGTGTGTCGGTGCAAAACGCGTGCCTTTCCTGCGAAGGCTTATCAATATCTTCAGCGAATCCAGTGGCGAATTTTGGAACGTGTCCACAGCAGTCTGCAAGCGCCTTGGTCGATTCCTGGGAGCGATAAACCCGTCGCTCCCAACCTCAATGCCCTCTTCGCATTGCAGGTCCTTTGCATACACGCAAAGGAAACGACACAACCGGATGTACGTTTCGTAGTCCTTCAGGTATAGCTCCCCGGCAAACACGTTCAACTGGTCCATAAGGGGTGATGGGGGAATCCACCCAGCGCGGACCGAGGGAATGCTGTACAAGGCAAGGTCGTCGCATGGTTTCATGGACTTGGTGATTCGGGGTGTATATAGATGGAGGTGAACCTTGTCGCTCGACCTGATATCCGGTAGCAAGTGATTGGCTTCGTAAGGGCTCAAGATGACAAGCACATCATTACGAGCTCTTTTCGCGGAGACAATCCACATCACAGGGCGCAAGTAATCGTCTACTTTGCTCGATGAACTGACAGTCTTCTGAAAGTCCGTCGTTGCCAAAACAGACGGATTCCAAACGTGCGCCTCATTGAAAACTGCAGAGGTCACATCAAGTGTCTCGAAGGCTGGACGGTGAGCTTTGGTGATTGGGGAAACGATGCCTGTCTTTACAAATGCAACGACATCTGGATGGATTGAATGGATCGCTGGTGGTACGCGCGGGGGACGCTCCACTTGTCGTTCACGTTCAGCTTCATGAATGATTTCTCGCTCTTGTTCTTCATCCATGTTCGAGGCACGGAGTGATGGAACACCGAGCCCGGCGCAACGCTGGAGAATGTCTGGACTAGTCAGAAAGGCAGACTTCGAAGGATTGCGGGGCCCATAGAGATCTTCCAAACTCTTGGCTTCCGGCTGAAGCCACTTGTCCGATAGTTCCTCCGAGGATAGCTCGTCTCGACAGAAGCTAGTCCAAACGGCATACCGGGATGTATGGTCCATCCCTTGTTGCGCCCAATGAGGCGCACGTTGCTGAATATCTTCGCAAGTTTCACGTATGGCCCATTGTAAGATATTCATCGTGCTAATGTCGCTCGAAGGGCGTTTTCCAACCACATAACGAATACGTCGATCAACTTCGAGAGGCGCGAAGAACATAACGGAATGGCCATGGCCCAGTTTGCGCATCCGCATGCACCCTACGAGTAGGAAATTGTTGAATTCATGGATCTAAATAGTGTGAACCATACGTACCCTGAGCCAAACGATCCTTGGTAACCTTGGGGCCCAATGTGACAGCCGCGCGGAATCCACTAGGGAAGTTTATGTCGGTACCACGCGTGTGAGCATCATCAAGGTATATGATGCATTGGTCCAGCTGCTGTGCGAATGGTGACGATAACAGGAGCTGCGTACCGCCGTCTCGTGTGAGGACAGTCAATTCGTCATCCTCATTGAAATAGATGGCCGCAGAGGAACCTGGGCTGATGACTAGCCATGCTTTAGCTAGCTCATGGTTCTGAAGATCCAACATTTGGGCACCAACGTCCAACAGGACGCGGATCTCGGGCTTCTGGGAAGCCAGGATATCGAGGAAGTTGGATGTCGTTCGCCGTTCGCCACTCTCGTGGGTTGTACACATGTAGTGATTATTCTCTGACTGAAGAAGATAAGCTAGAACCTTCGCATTTGTTCCGCGCTGATGGACAGGATCGTGCTGAGTGATGTGCAGGGGCAACAGGTATTGGCCATCGTTGGTCCCCGAAAACCCTTGAACATAGTTAGGCCAACAAGTACGGTAGCGCAAGAACCTCAAGGCTCACCCGTCAGCAAACGTTCTCGCTTCTCTGCCAAATCCCACCCCGAGCACGACAGTTTAGAAGGAAATTCCTTGGCTTCCCTTGGGAATACGACCCTCGAAAGGTAAAAATCGACTGTTGCCTTATTCCGGGAGAAAAGTGGAAGCAGAAACCTGCGCCATTGTTCCGATGACTTGATATTGATACCGCTCAAAGTAAGCAAAGAGTCCGGCACGGAGGGGCGCCCTCGAACCCAGAGGCCATAATCCAAGGATGGGTCGTCCTGTTTAAGCAAAATCTCAAAAGAAGCCCGTAGTTGTTCTTCATTGAGACCGCCATAATAGTAAGATAGGCAGGTGAGGATGATGGCAACGTCGGGGTGCCCAAACTCGGCTCTTTGTGCCGGGACATCCTTTGCCCTGTATGGGACTGCAAGCATGGTACGCGTTGGGGCAAGGCCATAGTCTACCCTCCACCGACGTTCCCTGAAAGCAAACAGAAGTATGCCGGTGGCCAAGAGGCCCCGCAGCAGTAGCAGACCACCCCACAGAGGGGTCTGCTGAGAATAGTCCTTCACCAGTCGAACTTTCGAGGGAGGGACATCCTGACACGATATGAAGCTTCGAATCGCATTCTTAAGGCCCGGCTGGAGCTGTTGAAAAGTGAAGTCCGGAAGATGTCCGTCCATTATGGCTTGCACTATCCATGATATCAACTCTTGACCAGCGATTGCTTGCAAGATACGGAGATGGGGGAATGATCCGGACGGACCGCGCTCGTAGTCTACTCCAAGGGGGAAAAGCTCTCGAAGTGAAGATGCGCACTTGTTCACGAGGCCAAGAACCTGTTGAGTGGTCGTCCATCGTTCAGGGAAGCCTTCCATATGTTGCTGGAGGCCAATGGTATATACCAATTGGTAGCGGACGTGAAGGATCTCGTCACTCTCGTCTAAGATATCCCGAGAACGAGAATGAAGCCATCTTTGAAGCTCCAGTAATAGGGCTGGAACTTGACTGTCCCCCGCTTGATACAACTGCTTCTCCACGCTCACTAGCTTGAGTGACAAGACGTGTTCAGGCTGGACGACCAGGATGCCACGGTTGTGCATACATTCCATCATAAGCTCGCGGAGGGCGACCACTTGTTGAGAATTGACCTCGAGGGAACGAGAGAATGGGATGAAGTATATTCTCCTGTTGGCCAGTCCACCGAGGCGATCCACAAGAAGCTGAAACATCTGCGCAGTCAACGCTTTGGGAACAATGACCCGGACTACTTGATCACCGTCGGCAAGAACTGCAACAGAGATAGGAACGATCACGGATGATTTTCCTTCGCCCATGTTGAGCTGCATAGCTGTATTCTTGCCGGAGCGTGGTGATATCATCTCGTTCGCGACATCTACTTGAACGCGACGAATCAAAAAGTTGCCTTGAAGCTGATATCGACGAGGTACACCGCATCAGCAGGTGTACACATTCATACCGCGTGAAACACACCTGGATAAGTAGCCAATCCGGATGTTCTTCAGCACTGGCAGCCCATCTTTCGCACCCTTCGTTCGCTGATTCCCTGTAGAACTCTTCATGGAGATTGTCCAGGTGTAGCCGAAGCAGCCGCCGGGCACGCTGGAGCTCGATGAGGAGCAAGGCCAACCTTATGAGGCATTTCTTCCAATCGTCGGAAAGTACGGTCGGTGAGTTAGACGCGAGGAACCGAAAAAGAGCGTGTGCGGTGACACGTGGCCATTGACCGGACTGCTCGAGGACCTGTTCAGTCCGGATTCTAGGGCCTAGATGCTGCTTGAGATTGTCCAGACTTCCGATGTATCTGACTCTGCACCGAGCATAGTGTGCCAGGAGTCTCTCGGTAGTAGGTCTCTTCGTCGCCCCATGGGCCACAATAGGTATATCGTTCCCAAAGCTATTCGCACTGTTGCGTAGAGCTGAGACATATTGACGCTGGAATTGGGTTGTTGCGTCCGCGTCAGCCACAGTGATTAGTTGGTGCAATGGGGCAGAACCAGAGAACGGAGCATTCCCAACCTCGGCGGTGTATCGAGGGGATTTTCTGTATGATTGTAACGATGGTGCGGGCCTGGCGAATAGCTGGTTCACTGTGGGCGACCAGGCGACATGAGGGTGGATGCTTTGCGAGGGTTGGAATGAATATCGAAGATTGGGGGTTGGGACGGCCTGAGAGCGTACATTGTTCAGAATCTCCTGAACACGAACGAGGTGCTCTTTGAGTTTGAGATTACGATAACAGCTGGAGAAGAGGCTTTGAACATTGGATGTGAACTCCGCCACATCGTATAAATCGGGGTTGAGTGAGGACAGTGGAGGAGTCTCACATGGCCAAGCGTCAAGCAACTGGCGGACTGTTGTATCGATGTCCGAGTCTCGTCTGTTGTTATACATTTTGAACTGGCGCTTTCGTAAGGTTTTTGAGCTCTCCCCAGGTTTTGCAGGTTCAATACTTTCAGGGCTGTGCTCAAAGGAGTAGGCGCAGTCTGTAACATAACAGCGCAAGGTGGTCTGGTAGGGATGTTCTCCGTCTGCAATATTGTAACAATCATAGTGTGGTGGATCCTCCAATCGGAAGCGCGGGTCTGTCGCAAAGGCTACGAATGCGGGGACCAGGTCGCTAAGCTTCGATGAAGTATACGCCATAGCGGAGAGAGAGAAAAACAATCGAATCCAATTTCCTTCATCGCTCCTCCGTAGGAGATTGTATGCCTCGAGCCATATCGAGGGAAGATTAGGGGCCAACCACGAGCGGTCATATTGCAGTGACAGGGGAGCCTTCCCAGACACAGTCTGTTCATCCCATGCTTTCGCCATGTCTTTGATGCACGTTTCCGTTGTCCCATGGGCAGTCCGGTAGTAGACTGTAGTCGCCGCTGTATAAGCGCGATGCTCTCCCGATGATGACTCCAGTAGGTCTCTGCCCGGATACATAACATCGCCATTTTCCCCGGAAGGTTGTTCAGAAAAGTCGGATGGAAATAGATACGCAGCTCGCAGTGCACTGCGCTTTAATAGGTGCTCGTCCTGCAATGGAAATGATTGGAATAGAGCGCTTGATTGACTTTCGTGGAACAGTAGAAGTCTTTCGCAATGCTCCTTGATTCCTTTGGCAACAGCGTACAGCTCGTGATACTGGGTGCTCGCAGGGAGATCAAGCCACTCCACCTTCTGCATACACTTGAGGTGTTCGGGGTACCATGTGCGTGATGGACACATGGATGCAATCAGGCCCAGGAGTTCCGCGTCACGAGTACTGAGCTTCATGATTGACCAGCAATTGGCCGACTGGAGGAGAGAGACTGCTTCCTCTGTACCCGACCTGCCTGTAAGCGGATCGGTGCCACACCCGCTAGTAAGAGCGTGCAGGTAAGCGCAGTACAGCTTGTTTGTCAAACTGACGTTTCCTGTGAGGCAGCCCATGTCGGTATCGACTCTATAGGTCTGATAAGTGATCCGCTGAAGGGCAGGGCCATGAATATCGATCTCGACGCGGACATGATGGCTGTCCATCTCGAAAGAAATGTCACCCTCGGGGATGAGGACACATCGGGGGACGAGTCCATCAGTGTTGACATCTCTAGACTTCGGTCGAAGTACAAGCTGATTGACCAAGCCGAACATAGTTCCAATAGATTGGTTCTCGTCGTAGACCATACCACGGATGTTGCGAGACTGGAGGTCCCCATCCTCATCTATGTAGAACGACAAGCCGTAGCGAGGTAAATCAACACAGAGTCGCAAGGGTGTGTTGGTTTGGTTTGAGTCGACTGGGGAAATGGTGATTACGAGATTTTGTGGTGAGTCGAATGGCTTCAAGAGACTCGAAACCATGGTCCAGGTCGGGCTTCGGATGTCTACGAGGAGCCGACGACCTTTGCGCATGCAATAGCGTCCACGTGTACAATCGATGTTCCAATTCTCCAACGAACTCTCCCAGAGCTTGTCGAGAGGACGTATCTCTAAACCGGACGTGGAAAGATTCAACCAATGAGCGTGTCCCTCGATCAACACTTCCGGCAAGTCCCCTGCGAGCTTTTCATGAGGAATGAGCTCAGTGATTTCGGAATTGCCTGTGGCCACTCGTTTCGCACGTATGACAAGATCGTGATTTCTGAGGCAAAAGTACACCTGGATACGACACCTGAGTTCCCGAAGTTGTACCCTGCACCTCGAGCTCACTCACCTGATGATCAGAAATCATATCCCGCGTCGAGTAATCCATCCCCGGGAGATCAGCTGGTATAACGTCAAGTACTTGCTGTTGAAATGGTCAGCAATCAATGTTAATATTATGATGACGATACCTACCTTGCCAAAAACTAGGTTGTATAGCGGATGGCGCACAATCGCGTCTGGTAATCTACCCAGCGGTTTTCCATCCACCAGGAGTAACCCATCAAGCAAGTTGAAGGACACCACTTGCGAGCACTGACTTGTTGTCGACGCAGTCGTGCATGAGAACCATAGCGAATTCGAGTGCTGTAATGGTTTCCACTGTGAACCAGGACGGTAGAGGGGCCAGACCCTGCCAACTGCGAGGTCAATACCTCGATTGCCAGTATGAGTTCGGAGAATGTCACTCAGGACATTCTCGAGGGCCAGGGAGAGACGACGATCTCGATCAAGGAGTAGCCGCGAGTGTGTGGGGAGGGAAGAAACTTTGCCGGGCGTGTTGTCATGGAGAAGTATGGCAGAAGAAAGCAGAATCTCGACGTCCTCGGCAGAACAAAGGACATGCCGGATCATAGCAGGGTCAACGTCGAACGTGCTTCGACAAATAGTGGCAGTATCCCGTAAAAGTCCACGAAGCTCCTCATCTCCATGTGTTCCAGTGAGTTTATTTGACAGATCCGTTACCCAGGAGAACACCCTCCGACGCATGGCACGGAGAAGTCCAAGAATTTTCTGCGAGACGGCTTGGTCGGGGCTAGATGTAAGGAGGCGACGGAGCAAGAAGGATATAGTATCCATCGTCACTCCTTCCAACCAGTTGGCCTTGACATCCCTTAAAAGGCTTTCGAGCTCTGCTATGAGCGCATAACAAAACGACGGCTGTCGGATCTCTTGATGCCACGCCCACCCCGCATCGACAAGCGGTCCAACTTGAGAGACCGCCTGAGCTATAAGTGAATGGACTTCTTGACGGCGGAAGCTCAATGATCGATCTCGAAGGTTTCGCAGGATATTGAGCCACTGGAGTAAACCCCCACTGCGCAAATGTCCAAATGACATGAATTCGTGGATGGACAGGTCTTTGTGGCAGTCTGCTTGGTTTGCCAAGACTTCGTTCGACGTGTGGGAGGTGGCATCAAGATATTTTTGCACACTTTGGTATGGTCCACTTTGAAGCTCGTACGTGCAAAACCGTTTGATGTCCATGTGGCCAAGGACCTCTGAGAGAGGAACGCGAGCATGACTGTCGAAACCGTAGAATGTTAGACCGTTGTTAACGCAAACCCGTTTCTGTAGGGCTGGGATAGGCGCTTTGCTATAGTGTGTGACGACAAAAGGCTTGGTATCGGAACCAAGGGAGATTCGTGATCTCGGATGCTGGACGAGATAAGGGTGGAGTGCGTCATATTTGTCAAGCTTGATATAAGGATCCTTTGGTTCAGGAGATGGTGAGCAAAGATCAAGCAGGAGATGGAGTGTGGCAGTGCGCCACATATTGAAAGACACTGGACAGTCCAGTTCGAACACAACAACTTCAGCCTGTAGGTTTCCCGCCGGTAATGGCCATTCATGGATGGCTATTTCCATCCTCCCGAGCTTGCGCTCAAGTTTGCACTTCTGACAATTCTTGGGGTGGAATTCCCGACCATCTTGAGTAACGGCGGAAGAGTGATCAGTATTTACAACTTTTTGCTTAAGGTCGACATAACGAGCATTCGCTTTCTCGAGTTGAACGACCTTCTTATCAACGTCCTGTTGCGCAGCTTCTTCGATTTGGCTCTTGAGATACTGAAGATCCACAGAATCGTTGTAGTAACGGACGGCAAATGTGTTTTCATTGATTGCTGGAGAAAACACCGACCACGGACTTTGCGACTGGGTGTGACGACGGGACTGAGAGTGGCGACGAGAAAGGTATTGGTGGACATGGCGAAGGCGAGAGATGCTGGCAGTCTTGCGGAGTAACAGATGCTCCAAAAGGATCGTGGGAATCTCTGGAGAGTAGTCCTCGAGCATGGGGATATCCTTGATAGCTATCTTGTCGAGCGCAACCCAAAGCTCGATCGCGGTCAACAACATGACCGAGAGGAGCTCAGGATTGCTCCCGTACGTTCTCAGCGCACTCGAGGAGTAATTGTTTCCCAAGATCTCCAGTTTCACGCAAGCTTCGTCGTTGTTCGTCACCCGATCAACCCAGCCATCAATACCCTGCTCAACAGCCCGCTCGACATCGTACAGGGTAACATGGGGTTCAAGACTATATGCCTCTTCGAAAAAGGTCCCATCAGAGGACAGAAAGTCATCAAGAGAACCTCGAGGACGATGTTTGGGGTCGAAAGGGGTGTCGAGAGGGATGATAATGTGATGAGCGAGACAGTTGCGAAGGTAATCGCCACTGCCCAAGAGCGACAGCTCAATATCGCTGGTCAGATCGAGCTGAGAGGGGGCCCAGAGCGGGGATACGCGCTGAACAGCCTGTACCTCTCCCCACCTCGTCTCAAGGGTCGATCGGAGGGAAGTGCATGTCTCCAACACGATGCGCGAGAGCCAGTCTGGCGCAGAAGAGCCGAGCTTCCTCAACCGTCGGCTGATCTTGGCTGACATGGAGTGGAGTATATCATTGGGAAGTTCGGCAGAGATCTTTTCCCTCGCAAGGCAACACATGAAGAATAGCATGAATTGCTTGTAGGTATCATGCCCGAAAGTAGGCCGGTCCAGTGAGGTTTGAATGGCGACTTTGATAAGGAGCCAAAGCGACGAGCGTCGCCAGGGTAACTTTGAGTTGTTCCAAACAACATCATCCCCCACGCGTTTGGTAATGCGAATGATGTCGGCAGGGCGACCGACGCTTCTCAAGATGCCGGTAAGCAACTCGGTGACATAACGCGGGTGGGTAGTGTCTCGGAGTGTTGTGTCCCCTGTTATCACTCGGACGTTTTATCGGCTAAAATCCAAGACTCCGAGCAATACCGTAAAGCAAAGACCCCCGAAACTGTTAAACCATAGTAAATAAAAGTATTCTTTTTTGCACGTGGACGTCAGCGCCACGGTCTCCTTGCCGTCGTCTCGCTCGCCTATGTGCATCCTCGCCCTCGCCCTCGCTCTCGACCGCCCCCGCCATCTTTGCCCGCCCTCGACCTCGCACGCATCCCAGCTGCATCATGCACACACCATCCACCGTTTACGCGCTGGGGCTCGGGGAATAAAAAAAGATAAGTCCCCACCACCATCACATCCGAGTCCGTACTCCTGACTTGAGCCTAGTCATCCTTCCGCCACCTCCCCAGAAACCCACGGGCGCAATGTCCACGCCCACTGCGCCCCTCCTACTCCACGGGCGTGATGCTCCAATGGGCACCACGCTCATCCTCGTCCTCGTCCGCCCTCTCCCTCCCTTCATCTGTGTGCATCCTTGCGCATCCTCGTCCTCACTCGCCATCCTCGCCATCCTCACTCGCCCGACCTCTCGTCTGCGCGCATCCTCGCTCTCGCCCACGTCCCCGCCTGTGTCCGCCCTTGCCGCCCCCGCACGCATCCTCACCCTCACCGCCCTTGTGCGCTGTTTCCCTCCCGGCCGCCCATGCGGATCATTACCCACGCCCTCGCTGTCTTCACTCGCCCTCTTGCCCTGGCCCTTGTCCGCCCTCATCCTCTCTTCCCCTCCTCTCTCTTGTCCACCCGTATCCTCACCCTCACCTTCTCCCTCGTTGTCTCGCCCGCCCTCGTTCGCCGTCTCCCTCCCTCTCGCCCATATGCATCTTCGCCCTCACCCTCGTCTTTGTTCACCTTCCCTCTCCCCCTCGTCCCGGCTCTCACCTTGATGCGACAATGCAGCATGCTGTTGACACGATGTGCCATGCTACCATACCTCGCCCTCGCTCGTCCTCACTCTGGTTAATAGTAATTTTTAGATATAAAATGAATTGTTTTCATTGAAAAACATATTTGTGTGAACATGCAAGTGAGGTACTACATTTTGTGAACTGTACATGGCTGTATCATAGCCATTGCTGTGGGCCATGACGAGAGAGGGGAGCATGACCCAACCGAACGCCCCCCTCACGAGCGACAGTCGGTGCCAACACAGAAGGTGGGGCGGTGATGATGGCAGTCGGGGGGAGAGAGAGGTTCCGTATATAAATGAAGGAAGTTACGTTAGTCAACAAACAAAGAAAAATAAAGTGACGTATTTACCATCCGTGTCCGGGGTCTTTTGATTACGGTAATGCTGGTACCTTGAATTGTTAGCCGGTAAAAGCACCGAGTGGTAACAGGGGACCTAAAACTCAGTGTCTCGGGTTTCGATAACGGTGGACTGCGCTTTTCGGCTCATTGGAGCAGCGTCAAGGATATCGTCGTTCATGCGGACGAGAAAATTCACGAGTTCGGAAAGAAAGTCCTCGTCCTCAAAGACGGCGTTGGGGATCTCGATTGCCGGCCCAGGATATGAACATATGAGTTTTCCTTCTGTAGTCATCACATTCTCAGCCTTCGGGGATACCTCGAACGACTCGAAAACGGTGACATCTTTCTTCTTTCTGAATAGGACCGCCACGTTTTGGGCTCGAATAAGAAATGCGAGGACGTCTACACACTGTGAGTTTCTAGGATACCGTGGAGGTTGGAAAGCTTACCTCCTACGCCCATGCTGCTGAGCTGGGAAATAGTTTGGGACCTGTCCAAGCCTTCGAACTGGACAACGGCCCGAAGGTTGTCCAACATTCGTGAAATGCTGTGCCACAAAGGCATATCAGCTTGGCCAACACGGTCACTGTACAAACGGAGGACAGAGGTGATTGCCCCAACTAGAGAACAATCGTGGCGGATACTGCGGTCATCTCCACCGGGAAGCTGAAGAGGAAAAAAGACATGCGTGGCGATATATTCCAATGCACAGAGGTCCCCAGGGTCAAGGAGAGAGTGAGGCATTTGAACGATGAAGGATACTGGGGATGGATGTGGGGTTAGACAGTGTGGCGTTGAGGGAAAGAGGGGGCAGGACACATAGGTTCGACGGCTGAGTCTGAACAACACAGGATGCACCTACAACGCTATCAATACAGCGCGAGGCGACTCATTGAAGGCACGATGCTGGTACGGATATAGTTGTGGCGAGTCTTCCTGTGTCCGCAGTTCTCGGCACAATGGGACTTTATGATATATCCACCATAAGATTCGGGTAGAAGACAAAAGGAAGATGAGATAACGTACCTTTCTATGGGCTAGCGAGTTGGGTCCGGCTGGGCGCTGATTCAGAGCGGTCGCACATGCGGCCTCATCGTTACAACTTACAATACATCCGGTTTTGGTCTCCGGCCCGGGAGGTTCCCGACGGTCTGTCTGACTAACATCAGTGAAAGCGCTAGCTGAAAAAACAGCAGTAACAGCGGTAACAGCGGTAACAGCAAACAACCCTCGGGTAATGGCAGTGACGAAGTGTCTTGGTAATACATCTTGTTAGAAATAGATATACCTGTCG